>JAJOOH010015650.1:0-13337 GCA_029582605.1 Solanum gracilifrons
ATTTGACTAATTGAATATAATTGTTGGTTAAAGTAAAGTCTAAACCATTTTCCTCGTGGGATCGATCCCAACCTACAAGTTGGGTTCTTTACTTGATAACGATCGCTTATACTTCTGGATCGATCCCAACCTACAAGTTGGGTTCTTTACTTGATAACGATCGCTTATACTTCTGTAAGGAGGTGTAATTTGAGCGTATCAACTCCTGGTAGTTCTATCGCAGCCCTGCCCACCAAGATCACTCAGGCCATGCTCTTGAAGATGGGGAACTTAGCCCATTCTGCGGATGTGAGGGCTACTCGACTGGAGGTTGTTGTACCATGGATGATAGAGGCTGCCATCCTAGCTGCACTGACACCCCTACGACCATCGATTGACACTCTCACTGCGAGAGTTGAGACTTGTAAGAGTAGACATGGGGCTACTTTAGAGGTGACGACTTTGAGAGTTGAGGTGGCAAATCTGAGGAAAGATGTGGACTATCTCAAGTCTACAAACTTCACCACCCTATTTGAGGTAGCTGAGACAGAAGATGCTCCAGCTACATCTGAGATTCCTCCGACTACCACCTGAGATGTACAAATGGATCACATAACAGCTGATGATTCGGAGGCAGAGATCGACGAGGAGTAGATAGAGGTGCGAGATGTTGAGGTATATGATGATCTCGCAGACTTGGAGGATGCGATGTTTCAGATCGCTCGCCAAATCTCTTTGAGAGACACCACCATGGCTGGATCCAGTGGAGATGGTACTTCTGGGGAGATTTCGGGCACTGATGCCTAGGTTTAGAGTGTTGCACCAGGCACTGATGCCCCGACAGATGGAGCGACTGTGTAGACATGATCCCTCTTTACCTCCCTCTCTGTCATCTTTATTTACTTTTTGGATATTTTATTGCATTTGAGGACAAATTCCTTTCTATTTGTGGTGGGGTGAGGTATTTCCATACCTACCTCTTGTGATTATGATTTTTGTGTATATATTGGGTTTTGTGTTGAAATTCATGTTTTAACACTGTTTTGATATTTGAGCTTGTGGCTCCTTGTTTTAATTATAAATGGTTTGACCTTTGTTGAAAATTTTGTGCCACCTCTTGATTGTGTTTGAATGTGGCTGTTCTTTTGCAAATTTGAGTATCGGTCTTGATCAATACCGATGACTTGAATAGTGCTCATAATCGAACAAAAATGAATGTGCGGCTACGATAAGGCCAAATAAAGTTGCATAAACAATATGTGAACTTTTTGCATGTCGTTGTGACTAGCCGGTTATCAAATTGAGCCTCTTGGGATGAACATTGCACACTAGCGAAAGTGTGGAGTTTTGTTTGACATTAGTGCCAATGTCTTATGTGGTGAGCTTGCCGTGAACCATGTGTGATGACACCTAGAATTTACCCCATCGGTCTGGTTGACTAAGTGATTCAAGCTCTTAAAATGATCTTAGGCAACAATTTTAAAGAGTGAAACAATTTGACATTATACCTCTTTTGTGGCCAACCTTGTGAGTGTGTGAACCATGTTGAACCCCTTTGAGCCTTGTCCTTTTTCCTTGGAAGAAACTTGATGCAAATGAGACCTCTCTTTATCCCTTCACCCATAATCCTCATGAATTGTGGTTTGTTTGAATAGCCAACTTAGGTTAAAAGCCTAAGTTAGGGGTGTGGTGGAAAGAAAAGATAAATCAAGAAATGTAAAATAATACCCCTTGATCCATGGTTTTGAGAAAGATGGAACCCCTTCATAAAAAAAAGAGAAAAATAAAAGGTGAATGACGAAGAAAAAGAACGAAAAAGTTTTGAAATAAAGTTATGAAAGTGCAAAAGAAAATGGGGTGTCCGGTATTCCATGGAAAGTTAATAATGGGGTGAATTGTGAGCTTGAATGAGAATGATGAAGAAAAGGAAAGGAAGTGTTGTTCACACCACATTTCATGAGGATAATATCCACTGAGCCTAAATGACCATACCTTTACACTCAGCCCCATTACAAGCCTTGAAAAGACCTTTTTGATCTTGAAGTGAGCTAAAACAAATGTTAGCTGGAAAATAAGGGTAAACCTATGGATGAATTCATGCATGTGTTCATCCTTTTTAGTGTGAGAGTTGTTTTTAATTTCGGAACTATAAATTGTTGAACCATTGTGTGTGAATGTGGAATCATCTTTGTGTGAGGGCATTTGAGTACCTTTGTTGAGCTTGAACTTGCATTTGAAGCAAGTATTGTGAACTTGAGATTCTTTCATAGTGGTGAGTCACAACTTGAACCTTTGAGTGCACAATTGATCCTTGCTTGAGTAAGTTGAGTCTTGTTGTATGCATTCATGATTGGTTCTTGTGTAGCACTGTTTGAAACATCCTTTTTGAACTGCTGAACTTGATTTTTACTCGAGGACAAACAAAAGTTTAAGTTGGGGGTGTTGATGAGTCCTAGATTTGGACTCATTTAGGGCTTTATTTGTATAGGTTTAGTGTCCTCAAATGCTTATTTTGTGCAAATAACTGATGTAAAATCCTTGATTTCCAGGTATTTGGATTGAGGAACAAAGCAAGGACACTAAGTTGCAAAACGGAACGAAGCGAGCTGAAAGAAGGAAAAAAAGAGAGCCTGGTGATCGCCAAGTCCATTTGGCGAGTCGCTGAGTGGCCATTTGATCGCCTAAAGTTCTAGTATGCCAAGCCCTGAAAGAGAAAGTCAAGTCGGCAAGAGAAAGAAGCAGTCGGCGGATCACCGAGTGGTTCTGCGATGCAGTGTTATATCGCCCAAAGTTATAGACCTGGAGGATACTGAAGGCTAAGACAAAAAGGCGATGAAATAGGCTAAAGGGAGCATCGCCGAATGGATCGGTGAGCCCGACTTATTGCGCCGAATGGACCCTCGCAGCATTTTTTTGGAGATTATAAATACATTTTTGAACATTTAATCTATAAAGCTTTTATCATTATCAAGTATCTTATTTTTGAATATTGAGTATTCTGAACTGAGACACAAGTTTTCCTTGGCTTTGAAGAATTGATGTTTTCCATTTTTGAGAAATTGGAAGTGGGTCTTTGAGATTCTTCAGTTTGGACCTTTGTGAAGACGAAATTAATCGTACCAAGTGGATGGAAACACAATTTGGTAACAATTTCTATCTTTTTATGATGTCTAGCTAAAATCCAATTCTTGGGGTGTGATTATGTGATTATGAGTTGATTTAGCTAATGGGTGTTGCTAATTGTTAGTGTAATTGCTGTTTAGAAGTGATTTAAATAAGTAATTGTCGTTTAAATTAAAGAATTGTAGTTGTAAATGCAGTTCTACCTTCGTATTTTTGGCTTGCTTGAGAGAGAGGTTCTAAAACAAAGATTATTGATTGATGGTCTGTGGGTATTGGGTTGTCATGAGTTCAGCTCGAGAGAGTGAATCCTAAACCCTTTTCCACACATTCAGCTCGAGAAAGTGAATGGACTAAAGCGTATGTTGTTCTTATTTTGCATGCTTGTTGATGTTCGAGAGAAATCAACTTGATTCGGGGTAAATTGTTCGAGAGAAAATTTACCTCCTCTATATTCTAGCTTATTCACTGATTTGCAACTATTTTCTAACAGTTGCAATTATCCATTTGTCTATAATAGCCCGTAATCGAATCACATCCCAAGAACCCGTCTCTCTATTGTTATTTTTGTATTAATTTGTTACTGCTATAGTTGATAACTAAAACCAAAACCCCCTTAGTTGACATTCTTGTCACCCCTTGATTTGAATTATATTTTTATTCGATAATGTCTATTCCTATGAATGATTCGAACATGTTTGGACTTACCGATTAAATCTTAAACATGTATCACTCCCTATGGGATTCGACCCCAACTCATTTAGTTGGGTTATTATACTAACTAATGATCGTTGACGCTTAGAATTGGAAGATGTGTCCTTGAAACTTTAATCAACAAGCTATTTAATCATTTGCCGAAAATGATAGTGACTAGTAGAGATGTTGTTTTTGATGAAGACAATACTTGGAACTTGGATGAAGAGTTGTCTAGTCAAGTTCTATGCGATGATGAATCTGAAGATGTAGCTCCAAGGTCTTAAATCCGAGCAACTGCTGCTCCAACTGTTGAAATTTTTCCACCTACAAAAGAACCTATCGAAGCAGAGAAAGTTGTTCTGGGTTGCTAGTGCCACCACCAACCTGATGGATTAGAAGCTATTTAATCCTTTGACAAAAAGGATAGTGACTAGTAGATATGTTGTTTTTGATGAAGACAATACTTGGAATTGGGATGAAGAGTTGTCTAGTCAAGTTCTATGCGATGATGAATCTGAGGACGCAGCTCCAAGGTCTGAAATTCCAGCAACTGCTGGTCCAACTGTTGAGGTTTTTCCACCTACAGAAGAACCTATCGAAGCAGAGAAAGTTGTTCCTCATGTACGAAGAAGACCTACATGGATGCAAGACTACCAGGTAACCAGTGTCAATATCAATGATGAGCCAAGTGCTCATTTCGCATTGTTCGCAAATTGTGACCCAATAAATTTTGAAAGTGTTGTCCAAGAAACAAACTGGAAGGAGACAATGGATGCTGAAATTTTGGCAATTGAAAAAAATGACACTTGGGAGCTTACTGATCTACCAAAAGGGCAAAGAACAATTGGAGCTAAATGGGTTTATAAAACCAAACTCAATGAGAATGGTGAAGTTGACAAGTGCAAGACGCACTTGGTGTCCAAAGGATATAAGCAAGAGTATGGTGTAGATTACAAAGAGGTGTTTGCTTTAGTAATCAGACTTGACACCATCAGGTTGGTGATGGCACTAGCAGCCCAGAACGACTGGCCAATTTATCATCTGGATGTGAAATCTACCTTCTTACGTGGAGAATTGCAAGAGCAGGTATATGTTGATCAACCCCCTGGTTAGATTAAGTGTGGCAGCGAACATAAAATTTGCAGATTGAGAAAAGCATTATATGGACTAAAACAAGCTCCACGAGCTTGGTATAGTCGCATTGATGCTTATTTTAATACCGCAGGTTTTAAAAGATGTCCTTATGAGCATACACTTTATACTAAAATTGAAGATTGAAAGCTTGTCATTGTGTGATTATATGTAGATGATTTAATCTATACTGGAAATGATCATGTATTGCTTAATAATTTTAAGCAACTGATGATGACCGAGTTTGATATGTCGGATCTTGGCCTGATGCATTACTTTCTGGGAATTGTAGTGAAGCAGTCCTCTAGTGGAATTTTTATTTCACAAAAGAAATATGTCCATGAAATTTTAAGGAGATTTGGAATGACAAATTGCAATTCTGTCGCCACACCAGCAGAGAGGGGGCTGAAGCTTGAAAAAAATCCTACAGGAACAAGGATTGACAATACTTTCTACAAGAAGATTGTGGGAAGTTTGTTGTATTTGACAGCGACTAGACCTGATATAATGTACTATGTAAGTCTAATAAGCAGGTCCATGGAAAATCTAAGAGAGACTCACTTGTTGGCTGCTAAAAGAATTCTCAAATATTTATAAGGTACGAATGATCTTGGCATTTTGTACAGAAAAGGAGGAAAATCAGATTTAATTGGCTTCACAAATAGTAACTTTGCTGGAGATAAAGATAATAGGAAAATCACGACTGGTTATGTTTTTATGTTTGGATCAGGTGCTATTTCATGGTGTTCCAAGAAGCAACCAATTGTTACGTTGTCAACTACAGAAGCAGAATTTGTGGTAGCAACTGTGTGTGCCACTCAAGCAATCTGGCTGAAGAATATTCTAGCTGAACTATGCCTTCTTCCTCAAAATCCAACTCTAATTTATTGTGATAATGGTTCAGTGATTAAGCTTTCCAAAAATCCAGTTTTGCACGGGAGGAGCAAACACATTGATGTGAAATTTCATTTCCTGAGATATCTCACAAGGGATAAGATCATTGATGTTGTCTACTGCAAAAGTGAAGACCAAGTTGCTGATATTTTAACCAAGCCTCTCAATCATGCAGCAGTCGTGAAGCTAAGAAAGTTACTGGGAGTTTGTACATTGAAGCATGCTATCTCTTGCGAAGATAGTTAAACCATTGTATGTGACTTATCAATTTAAGGGAGGCATTATTGGAAGTGTTATTTTGTTTAGGAATCATTTATTTAATGTTTGTTGGCCTTTTTATTTTGTTGAAATGTTCAACTCCTAATTATTAGGAAGTGGGCAGATTCTTAGTGAGTTAGTAGCGACTGTTAGGAGTCCTAGTAGTCGTAGGTTTGTGGGTTTTATGCGTAACAGAAAACTCTTTGTAAAAGTCTATATATTGACTTATCCTGATTGATATTGAAGATAAGAGAGTTGCGCAGTAATAACTTATTCTTCTATTGCTTATTTCAATCTGCTTTCTTCAGCGTTCTATTTGTTATTTTCTATCACCTTCAATTTTGGAAACTTATAATCTCTAACATCGACGGTAATAGTATGCATAATGACAACAGTTTTATCCTCATTTCCCTTGGCGTAAGAAATCAACCTTGAGAGAGATAGTAAAGGCTTGTTAATCTTGCTCAGAATCACCACATTGAACTTGCTTCTAGTCCCTCACCAAGAATCGGTATAGCTTGATAAGGAGCTTGCAGTAAACATCATCAGACATATGGGTGGTACCCATGATACCCATGGCTTGACTCTGCTGAGAGAAAAGGAGAACTAACTAGTTCTCAGTTCATTTTAATGGATAGAGTAATAATTAATTTCATTCAACTAGAGTTGTAAGCCAAGAGACCCCTTATTTCTTACCTTATATAGTTTATCAACTGAAGAAGTGAGAAAATGAGCTTAAAATGCCTCTTAAGTTTACAATTAAAAAAATGGGACAAGTGGGTCCCTCTCTTTTTTTCTTTCTATTTTCTCGTTTTTAATATTAATAAAAAAGGACTAAACTACTAATTTTAAAAACTTAAGGACTTAAAATAGTATTTTTAAAATTGTGATAAAAACTTAAAGACTAAATTGCATATACTCATTAGTTTTTGAAGAGTTCCTTTTCAGTTAGAACACAACCGGATGAAGCGACGAAAATTTGGAAAAAAATTCAAACTTTTTGCTTCTTCTTCAACTTCAAAATCATTCAACATTTTCTATTGTGTTTTCTTCCTGATCATACATGGTAAATTTTTTTCTCTTTTCTATTTCAAAATATTAAAACTAGGGTTTCATAAAGAAGAAAATCATTATCATCTATCTATGATATATTTTTGTTGTTTTGCATTGCATTTATTCCGTTTGAAGTTGAAATTAACTCAAAAGAATTTTTTTCGTCCGTATAAAATTATTTTGTGCTAATGAATTTATTGAATTCAATTTAGTTGTTTCAGCCAACAACTTTCGTAGTTGTCTGGACAACTACTGAAGTTGTTTATAGGATTAATTAGGCATATCTTTCGGATACAAAATGGTCCAACAACTGCATGTAGTTGTCGGACAACTAGATAAGTTGTTCCCACAATTACGACAATTGTTGGACAACTGTGTTCAGTTGTTGATCAATTGATTAGTTGTAGGACAAATAATATAATTATTGATGTTTAATGTACTACAATTACACATTTTCTACTGATCCTATTAAGTTAATTTTATACTATTTACTAATTTTTTAACTATTTTAGTGTAGATATAATGCGTCAATATAAGAGGAAGAGAGTTGAAACATCTTCATCCAATCCAGATGCTGGAGAAAATGCTGAGAGCTTAACTGCTGCTAAAAAAAGAGGTACTGAAATACTTCAAAGTAGTAAGAGCAGTAGTGACCTATTAGGAAAAAAAGTGATGAAAATAGTGGCAAACAATCTAGTGAGATGGAAAAAAGTAGTAAGAGCAGCAGTGACCTATTAGGTGAAATAAAAAGTAATGAGAGTAGCAACAAAAATTCAAGTAAAAAAGAAAAAGATGATGAGAGTGATGGAGATAAATTAAGTAGAGAGGAAAAAGGTAATGAAAGTGATGGAGATAAATTAAGTAGAGAGGAAAAAAGTAATGAAAGTGATGGAGATAAATCTAGTGGAGAAGAAAAAAGTGATGAAAGTGAAAGTGAGCAATCAGATGAGAAAGAAGAAGAAGGTATTGAATCCTCTCCAGATTATGTCAAAATCATTGCCAATGGTACGTATAAATTTAAGACTCACTTGAATGAGTTCGAGTCTTGTGATTCTATAATCAATGCGAGAGTCGGTTTTGGAGTTCAATTTTTTGAGTTTAGAAAGATTCTAATGACATAAAATATTGAAAATGATTTTAAAAAATCTTGTTTTGGTCACTTTTTGAAGTTTGATAAAGATGTAGCAGTAAAACTTCCAATAAAGTTAGTACATGATCTTAATCTTTGTCGTATTTTTTCTGAAAAGAAAAAAGAGGTTTGGATTGATTATAATGGTTTGCCAATTTGTTTTCGCATTAATGAATTCTCTATTATGATTGGACTTCGATGTCATTCTCTTTCTCCTCTAAGTCAGCAATTAGCGAAAATTGAAAAAGAAGGTGAAAGTTTGATTGATAAAGTGGTTAAATCTCCAAATATTATAGAGAATTCATTAACTTAATATATTCCCGGTGAAGAACACAAGCAAGGCTGGAGCTCGGGTATTGATATATTCCATCAAGAGAAAGGAGGCAGACTGGTAAGAAGGCCAACCACATAGGGGGGTGAACCGAAAAACTCAGCTTTTCGGAGCGGATCAATCTTTCGTGCCTCCCCCTTACTCTCTCTCTATAAAAAAACATGTGAGAAGCGCGAAGAGCTAAGCCACTAAGAACAATTAAATGGATGGCTGCAACACCCGCATACAAGATAATTTTAGGATGAAGTATGTTGTTGCGGTGCTTGAGAAAGAATTAACTCCTTGAGAGAGTAGTTGTGTATGAAGGTGATTTTTGTACTTAATTTACAAAATATTTGGATCAGTATTATGTCTATTGGTTATCAACTATTTTTGTGTGTTAGTTTGTGATATAATTATTTTAGTTTTTGTGTATTTGTTATCAACTACTTTAATTGTCTTTTTTTCTCTTCAATTATCCATGTTATTGCTTCAGGGCTTCAGATGTTTTTACAACTATTTAGTTGTTAGTACAACTGTTTAGTTGTTTGGACGACCGCTTCAGTTGTTCGTGCAACTGTTTAGTCATTTGTATAGCTCCTTAAGTTGTTTCGTGCAACTGTTTAGTTGTTTGTGCAACTCCTTCAGTTGTTCTATGCAACTATTTAGTCGTTTGTACAACTCTATTAGTTGTTCCGTGCAACTGTTAGTTGTAAGTACAACTACTTCAGTTGTTCCTATAATTAGATCAGTTGTTCCTATAACTGCCTTAGTTGTTATTAAATTACTTTGTTTATATTTACTAATTCGATCTTCAATTATTATTTAACGACTTAGTGTATACTTAATAATTCACAAAATGACTAAATCGATCATCGTTTATTATTAAATAACTAAGTTTATACTTGATAATTCACAAAATGACTAGATCGATGTTCAATTATTATTAAACGACTTAGTTTATACTTATTAATTCACAAAATGACTAAATCGATATCCGGTTATTATAAAACGACTAAGTTTATACTTAATAATTCACAAAATGACTAGATCGATGCTCAGTTATTATTAAACGACTTAGTTTATACTTAATAATTTGTAAAATGACTAGATTGATGTTCAGTTATTATTAAACGACTAAGTTTATACTTAATAATTCACAAAATGACTAGATCGAACTTTCATTATTATTAAATGACTAAGGTTATACTTAATAATTTACAAAATGGCTAGATCTTCAGTTATTATTAAACAACTAAGTTTATACTTAATAATTCACAAAATGAATAGATCGATATTCAACTATTATTAAACGGCTTAGTTTATACTTAATAATTTACAAAATGACTAAATCGATCTTCAGTTATTATTAAACGACTAAGTTTATACTTAATAATTCACAAAATGACTAGATCGATGTTCAATTATTATTAAACGACTTAGTTTATACTTTATTCACAAAATGACTAAATCGATCTTCGGTTATTATAAAACGACTAAGTTTATACTTAATAATTCACAAAATGACTAGATCGTTATTAAATGACTTAGTTTATACTTAATAATTCACAAGATGACTTTATCGATGTTCAGTTATTATTAAACGACTAAGTTTATACTTAATAATTCACAAAATGACTAGATCGAACTTCCATTATTATTAAATGACTTAGTTTATACTTAATAATTTACAAACTGGCTAGATCGATCTTCAATTATTATTAAATAATTTTTTTTATACTTAATAATTTACAAAATAGCTAGATCGATATTCAATTATTATTAGACAACTATGCAAAGTTGTAAGACACCTCTCCAATATCATTGGACAACTCTTCAATATCGTTGGACAACTAATGCAGTTGTTTGAAGGACTTGACCCTTCAGCTGTTACAGTTGTCCAACAATATTAAAAGTTTTTGATATAAAAATTAGAAGTTTTTGATATAAAAATTAGAAGTTGTTGCGATACAACTATTTAAGTTGTTTGAACTAATAATCGTATCATTAAGTACATGTTATAAATATGACAAAAAGTCATGAAACTACACCATTACTTGTAAGATTTTGTGCTCCACCTGAGTGAATGTTGCGGTATCGTTTAATTTCAAATCTATTACAACTTTGAAGTTTTGTTGCTTGCAACCACCAATCACAGTTTTGATCTACACATCTGGCACAATACACATATTTAGAATTCTTCACTGATTTTGTGTCTTTGATCTTTCTTCACATAAGCAAGCTTCAATAATTTAGTTAATTCTCGCTTGGCCTTGAAAATTTTATCTTTATAAAAACTTGTGCCGTCATCATTCATGTGGTTGCCTTGTGTTGGTATAAAATATTGAGAAACGTCCTCGTTTATA
This sequence comes from Solanum gracilifrons, assembly GCA_029582605.1. NCBI lineage: Eukaryota > Viridiplantae > Streptophyta > Magnoliopsida > Solanales > Solanaceae > Solanum > Solanum gracilifrons. Next base: position 10,937 of record JAJOOH010015650.1, read on the forward strand.
GGAATATCAATAGTAATATGATGTTCTTCATCATTTGCAACTGAATTTGTTGTCTATGCTATCTTTTCAACAAATATGATCTTAAAATGGGCCTACTTCGATCATCCAAAAAAAGTCGTAAATCACGATCATCCCTTATCCTAGAGGGAGCTCCTTTTTTCTTTCAATGAAGCCAAACATATAAGTAATAGAGAGATCATCTTTATCACAATTTAACTCAAACCTAGAAATAATGATATCAACAAACTCATTATACGTAACATTCTCACTTGTCTTTACTGGTGATGTTTCTCGACCCTTTGATCACCAAGTATAACAAGTAGGATTCTCTACCTATTCACCATGTAAATCAACTGCAATTATTATTTGATCTTCCATAGATGGACACAATACCTGAAGACACCACACAATATTTCAACTAGTAAGATATTCATCAAACAACTTTGAAATCACTAAAGAATATTTAATACTTTTTGTACGCCTATTTCGTTGTTTCACAACTATCAACAATAGTAAGAAAATTTTAGTAGCTTTAGAAATTTTTATAATTCTTCAATAGACCAACAATAGAACACAGTTGTCGAACAACTGCACTAGTTGTTGGGATAACTTCTACTATCGCCAGACAACTAAAGATAGTTGTTGGACATGAACAGAGACATATTTAATTATTTTAATAAACAACTTCGGCAGTCACCCGGACAACTAAGAAAGTTGTTGATTGAAACAATCACTTTGGGTTCACTAAACGGAGCTTAGGAATGGACACAAAGTGATTTTCATACTTATCAATAATGCTCTTTTTAGTTTATTCAAAGCTCAAATAAAACAAATGCAATACAAAAAAACTCAAACATATATATATTTTGATATTCTTTTTTCATAAATTTTTCTTGATAGATATTCTCAATAAAAGCACATATTTTTGCAGATAAAGGAAGATGAAGAACAAGAACAAGAAGAAAGGATTGACCAATATACCTGCGGTTGAAGAAGATCGTTGGGAAGACGATGAAGTTGAGAAAGAGCGTTTTTTTTTTGTCTATTTTGGTAAAATTTTAGATATTTTAAGGTAAAAAATATAGAGGTAAAAGTGTAAATATTAAAAATTTGGGGCTATTGAGAAAGCATCTTTTAACCTAATTAATATTATTTATTCATTTGCCACTTTTACACAATATTTAAGACTTGAAGGACTCCGACCTAATTGACTAACTTGTTTGTCCCTTTTAATAGACCTTCCCCAAAAATTGTACCAACTTCATAATGCAATAAGGAGTTCTATCTAGAGATGTAAGCTCCTTTGTTTGATGTTGGTTTGTACAAGAACTATGATGTGCCTAAGTTGGAGTGCCAATATTAATTATTTGGAATACAATAAAATTAGATAATACTTTTTACATTTCAATTTATGACATAGTTTCAATTTCAAGAATGAAACTTTTTTATTTTGATCGTGCATTTGGTAATACAATTTTTAAGATTTTTGAAAAATAATTTTATATCTAAAACTATAGTAAAAATACGGAGAAGAGTACAAATATCCTTCAACTATTTGAATTGATACAAAGCTACCCTCCATCTGCCTTTCGACTTGCAAATACCCCTGACGTCAACCTTTTAGCTTAAAAATACCATTGATATTAACCCTTTGACTCATATATGCCCTTATTTTTAATAGTACCCCTAAAATAAAATTATTAAATATTTATTTATTATGTTGCATCATCTAATTGGTCCAAAGTCAAAACATTTCTCAAATAAATAATAAAATGTCACATATGATTCCTATTTTGACTCGATACACTTAAAAATAATATAAAAAACATTACTTATTTCACGATATCTGCCTAGCTATTGTCCTATTTTGAATCAACTACCAATTTATTATAACCAACTCATAATTGGGGATCCAATTGAAATCTATACTCGCCCCGTCTGATTGTCTATCCAAACAAATATTATTAATTTTTATTAATATAATTTTTTTTTTATCAATCATCCAATTGTTTTGTTCATTTCCTCTTCTTTTTTTAATCTCATATTCTTAATTAGGATATCAGAGACTCAAATTCAAAATAAGCTTACATGTTCATATTTCTTTTAATTTGTATTATTATCATGGTCATGTGGGGTGGGGATAGGAGAAAATGTTATTTTCATTCTTTGATTTTGAATTTCGTGTAGACACAAAAGAAAATTGTAGTATACGTACATAGTTGCTTAATCAAATCATTTGTATTGACCTAATTATTCTATATGAATGTCATCGTTATTTTTTCCTTTTTTTCTCCCTTGTTTTGTCATAAATTGAAGAAAAAAAATATTAAAATGGTGGACAAGATCCAAGAAGAACTTACTATGAAATTCTAAATCGGGTCAAGTGAGGGGGGGGGGGGGG
>JAJOOH010015653.1:0-10690 GCA_029582605.1 Solanum gracilifrons
TGAGGTGAGATATGAGATATGAGATGCTATGAGAAATAAGATGAGATATGAGATATGAAATATGAGATGTGATATGAGATATGAAATATGAGATGAGATATGAGATATGAGATGAGATGAGAAATGAGATATGAGATATGAGATGAGATGAGAAATGAGATATGAGATATGATATGAGAGATGAGATATGAGAAATGAGATGAGATATGAGATATGAGGTGAGATGAGATATGAGGTGAGATATGAGATATGAGATAAGTTATGAGAGATGAGAGATGAGAGATGAGATAGGAGATATGAGATATCAGAAATGAGATGAGAAATGAGATATGAGATATGATATGAGAGATGAGATATGAGATATGAGAGATGAGATATGAGATATGAGATATGAGAAATGAGATGAGATATGAGATATGAGAAATGGGATGAGATATGAGATATGAGATGATATGAGAAATAAGATGAGATATGAGATATGAAATATGAGATGAGATATGATATGATATATGAGATATGAGATATGAGATGAGATGAGATATGAGGTGAGATATGAGATATGAGATGAGATATGAGGTGAGATATGATATATGAGATGAGATATGAAATATGAGATGAGATATGAGATGATATATGATATAAGAGATGAGATATGATATATGATAAAAAGATTTCTTTTTTAGAGAGTAAATAGATTATTGGGTTAGGGCATCACCAACCTTATACTCTATTTTACTCTTTAAACATAGAGTTTTTAACTGGACAACCAACTCTAATCTAATTCTTTATTTTCTCTCTAAAAAAAATATTCTTCTCTCTCCTCAATATTATTATTATTTCTATTTCATAATATAAATCATTCTTCTTCTTTTTTTCAAATAATCATTTTATATAATTTTCATGTGATATAATATTTTATTTTTTCAAATTCTTTATTTAATATAAAATTACATTTTATTTCAAAATTTTAAGTAACATAAATTGCAAGCAAATATTATATAATATACAAATTAATGGACAATTCAAATAAAAATGAAATCATTAATTAAATACAATTGCATAAAAATTACATAAATACTCAACTTTCAAGATTATTACGTTGCTCCCCTAAATGCTTTATTAATGCATTGCGGAGTTAAAAATGATCATTTTTGTTCTAGCTAAAAATTATTCAAATCGGAGATTTCAAATTATATTAGTGACGAATTTTTAAAAAAAAAATTAACATATTGTTAATTCGGGACGAAAATAGTTTATATTAAATAATATATATTTTAGAATATTTATTACATTTAATAAGAATTACGAATATTAAATATTTAATTAATGGGATTATATGTAAAATAATATGTTCATTGCAATTAATACCAAAAAATTAATACTCATATCTCGCCTTTGGAAATGCGGCCCAATTAATACCAAAATATTAAAATATTTAATTGCATATATAATTAATCAAAATCTCAATAGCAATAACATATTAAGAAATATTTCAATTCAACAACTAAAAATAGATAGTACTTAAAAAAACAGAACAAAAGTCAAAACAGTGAGAGAAAAAAAAACAAAGGTAGAAGTGACTCTGAAATCGAAGTAGAAGAAGATAAAAGGAAACAGAGGAAGAAGAAAAGAAGAAGATAGAAGAAATACGTATTGGTTGGACTTTGGAGTCGCCAAAAAAGTCTAGCTAGTAGCCTTAAGAGTCTAGTCGAAAATCCTAAAATTACATTTCAACTTTTAAAACCCTAAATTGGTCACCTTTTTAAAGAAAATACAAAAGGCAACACCTTTCTAGCCTCTCGCCTTTGTCGCCATGACGTCGTCTTTTGAAGATCACCTCGCCACAAAACTAAAAGGCAATGAACGGTCGCCTCGCCTCGCCTCTCGCCATTGGCGACGAGGCAATCGCCTTTCAGAACACTGGAAGAATCTAATTAAACTAGTCTTTGAACAAGCACTATCCCAACATATAGAAAGATTTCAACAGTAGTAATTATATAAGGGTAACAATTCTTTACCCTTGTAAATGCATTTTTGATTGAAAATGTCATGTAGAACTCTACCTGCTCTTTATCTGATATTGTTGCAGACTCCATTGCCTGCATAAACATATAAGTCGTATAATACAATAATATTATTTGAAGTGTGCATGTATGTGAATCCTATGGTTTATAGTGAATGCACAGACAGCACATATAACATATGATTTTTTTTACCAGAACAAACTTAAAATAGTTCACCAGAAAAGGTAGGTAGAAGAAGCCTTCGAACAAGCATAGCAACCCCTAATCCAAAAACATCAACTAGTTTTTAGACACAACTTTCCTGTACTGTTCACTTAAACTAAATAATATCCTAGATGGAATTAATGTCAACAGAAAAGGCAGAAAATTTGAAATATATTTTTGAAACAGAGAAAATTAGAAAATTTGTAATATTGGCAACCATTATTCATGGGAAGAGTAAATTTGGAAGTTAGTTTCTTAGTTTTAAATTGCTAAACAGAGGTCATAGTACAAGCTCTGAGTTGATCAGTGTCTGTATTAAGTTAAAACAAATGACTTATCATGCGCACAAGATTTGCAATCGCCTAATCAAAGTAAAACAGAATTGTGCACAAACTATGAAGTAGAGCATCTAAAGTCCAGTTTCAAGCTAATGAAACTAGCCAGAGGCCAGAGCCATGATTTTCCAATCAAACCAGTGCAGAGAAACACACCCTTTAGATTCAATAATAAAAGGGAACATGAAACATACGAGAGCAAATGATTAACAGCTTGAAATCTTATCATACATAAAAAGAGGGAAAGTAGAAGTGAACTAACATGAAGGCTATTCAACTGCAAACAAAGCGTTGATGTTGCCTCTACGTCAATTTCAACAGACTTCAAGACATCTGGTATCCTTGTATCCTTCAACTCCTTCTTTACAAATGCCTTAATTCCACTTTCCCTTGAGTATCTCATCAAAATAGGCACATGTGGAACAATATCTTCCTTATTAGCTGCATGCAAATGGTAGCAAGTTCACCATGAAATATATAGGTTCAATTTAGCAGCAAACAGTTCTGCAGAAACAAATGCAAGATATGCAAATGCAAAAGGATGAGCAGAGAAGTAGAAGAATACAAATAATTTACACGGTACAACTTTTCATTGCCATAAAAAGAGAGCCACTAAATAAAAGCTTCAAAGCTATTTGAAAATTCAACATGCTAAATACTGTCAGTGGGAAACTGGGATGGTGATGAAGGGTCGTCTAATGGGTACATTGGCAATTCATCCATATCATTTGCAAGAAAAGAGTGAAATAATAAAACTAGGATATCCAATTAGTGGTCACTCAGACAGAATATTTACAGTTCCAATGGGAAGGATAACTTTGAAATTATGCTGTAAAGACGTACCCTGCCCTTCCTACTGTGAAAGGGTTTTGTATACTGCAGAAAACATATTTTGATCTAATAGTTCCTCCATCCATTACATTGATGTCATTCATCAAATCATAGTGCAAGACACAAAATGAACCAGGAGACAATTAAGCTAATAAACTGCAACAACATGCATGTAAAATTTCAGTATGAAGGATTCTTCACTGTGAGAAAAAAAAAAAAAGGAAATCTTTAAGATTGTGCAGAAAGAAACTATATACCAATCTTATCTAAAACAGTCTTTGCATATACTTGAAATGCATTATCAATGCCGCGAAAGAGCTCAGGCTACCCAGTTCTCCTGGCCTCGTTGGAACTTCCAAAGCAAAGAACTGATCGACCATCTGCAGTGAGAAAATTGTTCAACTCATCACAAAATGTGGTATCGTATAAAAGCATTTGTAAACCACTGTCAGCATATCAGAATCAACAATTATAAAAGCAGAATGTTCAAAATCTGAGCCACAATTTAAAGTTCACTTCCTCTTTCTATTTTATTTTCCACCCACCCCACACCCCATGGGTAGGGCACTGGAGCTTTAGAAGCTTGTGAATCTTCACTTAAGTTTCATGCACCAAAACTAAAAGCCTATGATGACATTTGATACTGAAGCAGTAAGAGCTTCTTGAGATGGGAGGTGGTGATTGACTACGATATGTATCAATTTGCTGCTACAGGCCAATAGATTCTAACATTAAACTTCAGAAAGCTTTTCAATATAAGCCTCCACCTCCTATGGATCAATGGCTCAGAAGAGGAATCTATCTTCAAGTATGTTTCGCATCAGAGCAGGAGAAGAAGGGTGATAGATAACAAATCGTCTAGTTTCACGTAACTTATACCACCAGCAGCTTAACAAGTTCAAGCAGAATATCGACTATGATGCAAGTTAAATTATACCTTCATTTGGATTCCTTTGTTTAAATGACAAGTGTTCTTTCTGATAGGGTAAAGTTTCAGTAAAAAAAAAAATAGCCCCAAGACGACACTGTTACAAGGCTCAGTACTTGTTTTATTTTTACATCACATTTTTAGAGTTCTTCAGATGATGAGTGTAAAATTAATCCACTCATAATAAAAGTATTTCGGAAAGAAGTACTGAACTAAGCTAGAAACGTAATAAGTTAGAGAAGATATCTAAATTGAAAAGACAACAGTTCTTATACAAAAGAAATTAGTCAGAATGGTATAATATACTAACTGCCCAAAATCCAATTGCCTGCCTATACAGTACTTGCCAAATGTTGATTTTTGAAAGACTTTAGCAGCAAACATCATTCAAAATTATAGAACTTCACTACTATCTTTTTCAATTTCTTGATTAAATTTCCCATTCAACGGCCCTCTCAAATTTAACATATGATGTAAGGTGACACTATAAACACTCAGCAGGATCACCCCTCACAGGTAATACTATGAAGTAGAACACCTAAAGTCCAGCTTCAAGCTTATGAAACTAGCCAGAGGCCAGAGCCATGATTTTCCAATCAAACCAGTGCAGAGAAATACACCCTTTAGATTCAATAATAAAGGGGCGAACGTGAAACATACGAGAGAAAATGATTAACAGCTTGAGATGTTATCATACATAAAAAGAGGGAAAGTAGAAGTTAACTAACATGAAGGTTATTCTCAACTGCACACAAAGCGTTGATGTTGCCGCTACGTCAATTTCAACAGACTTCAAGACATCTGGTATCCTTGTATCCTTCAACTCCTTCATTACAAATGCCTTAATTCCACTTTCCCTTGAGTATCTCGTCAAAATAGGCACAGGTGGAACAATATCTTCCTTAATAGCTGCATGCAAATGGTAGCAAGTTCACCATGAAATATATAGGTTCAATTTAGCAGCAAACAGTTCTGCCGAAACAAATGCAAGATATGCAAATGCAAAAAGATGAGCAGAGAAGTAGAAGAATACAAATAATTTACACGGTACAACTTTTCGTTGCCATAAAAAGAGAGCCACTAAATAAAAGTTTCAAAGCTATTTGAATATTCAACATGCTAAATTCTGTCAATGGGAAACTGGGATGGCGATGAAGGTCGTCAAATGGGTAAATTGGCAATTCATCCATATCATTTGCAAGAAAAGAGTGAAATTATAAAACTAGGCTATCCAATTATTGGTCACTCGGACAGAATATTTACAGTTCTAGTGGGAAGGATAACTTTGAAATTATGTTGTAAAGAGGTACCCCGCACTTCCTACGGTGAAAGGGTTTTGTATACTGCAGAAAACAGATTCTGATCTAATAATTCCTTCATCCATTACATTGATGTCACTCATCAAACCATAGTGCAAGACACAAAATGAACCAGGAGACAATTAAGCTAATAAACTGCAACAACAGGCATGTAAAATTTCAGTATGAAGGATTCTTCACTGTGAGAAAAAAAAAGGAAATCTTTAAGATTGTGCAGAAAGAGACTATATACCAATCTTATCTAAAACGGTCTTTGCATATGCTTGAAATGCATTATCAATGCCGCGAAAGAGACTACCCAGTTCTCCTGGCCTCATTGGAACTTCCAAAGCAAAGAACTGATCGACCGTCTGCAGTGAGAAAATTGTTCAACTCATTACAAAATGTGGTATCGTATAAAAGCATTTGTAAACCACTGTCGGCATAACAGAATCAACAATGATAAAAGCAGAATGTTCAAAATCTGAGCCACATTTTAAAGTTGACTTCCTCTTTCTATTTTTTTTCTCACCCACCCCACACCACATGGGTAGGGAACTGGAGCTATAGAAGCTTGTGAATCTTCAAGTGTATATGTTCTAAAAGCTTAGTATTTTTCACTTAAGTTTCATGCACCAAAAGGAAAAGAAGCTAGGCTGCTATAGATAACATCGACAGGAAGGACACACAAACTTCATCTCGCAGCTGAGAGTAGTTTGTGATCAAACTTAGCTCTCAAGCACAAAAGCCTAGAATTTAGATTTGGCTTTTTTAGTGTAGCATTATGATTTCATAAGTTACTAATTTAAAGTCCAGTTCTCCCGCTGTACACAAAACAAATCAATAAAGAAATAACTTTCCTTGTTGCTGACAAATTATCGCAACTCTTCTTCCATATTACTGTAATTCCATTACGAAACACAATAAACTTATGCCATGGAAACTGAATAAACTGATTCCAGAAAATTGAGAAAAATAACTATGCAAAAGAACAGAGTATGATTTGTGAACCTCTTCCACAATCCTGTAGACTTCAACAATGGAACTTCCATGCCTTTGTTGAGGTGAAACCGGTACCCACCGCTGGAAAACCATAAAAAGGTAATTAACTTCATATGCTAAAAGACTGGTCTTCAGTTAGAAGGAGGATTTCAATTTACTCTTATTATCATAACCATGAATATTGAAACCAGGAGATGCCTCATTTAACTTTATAAAAAAGGAGATAGATAGAAAAATTTTAAATGATAAATGATTAATGACAAATGGCATAGGGAATAGAAGTATAATGACAAAGGAACAGCTAAATAATTGATATAATTGTTAAATGAACTACAATCTATAGATTTAGAAACTCCCTAAGTTATTACCTCCTGCTGAATATCCCGGTCAACCCAATTCAAAATCCTTGCAAGTTGTGAATTCACCCATCGTAGTACCAATGTCCCAGACACAGTCTCAATCTATACTTAAAACAAGAAAAGGCTAAGAAAAACACCAGATTCACTGCGTAAAATATTGAGCATGACACATGGAAGCTTTATTAGCAAAACCATCCCGCCACCAACCAATAAAAAGGTTCTGAGCAGTTAGAATGCCGAGTTTAGAAGACAATAAATCCAAGAAGCTTAATTTACTGGCAACACAATCTTTCACTTGGAACTGCCCCATATAAATTTGGCAAAATTATGTCACCCTAGTTACTCCATTATAAAAATAAATAAAGAAGCCCAGAAAGAGTTTCCTTACCTAGAGCAGTTACACGATACATCTGCATCAATGTTGTTAATAGCTTCCTAGTCATGGGCCAGCATCTTAAGCACAAAGTTACCAGTAGTACAAATATAGAACCAGAGAAAAATATCAAAGTACTCTTACTCTCCCGGTCTTTTTTTTTTTTTTTTTGAAAATGGTAACCATTACTCTCCCTCCATCTTTTATTTTTCTGGTATAACCAGTACTATAGATATAGCACCTTAGAGCTAAAAAAAGAAGCAAATTACAACCTAATACTGCAAAAATGAAATGGTCACACTTATGATAGCAGAAGTTACAGGTCCACCATACACATATACACCTATAATAAGCATGCTTACCAGTAGCAAATGACGACAATCCAAGCACAAGATCAGCAGCAGCATTGTTAAACTCTTGTTGTTGTGTGGAACTGAGAGACTGAGATTTGGATAAACTGGACAGCTCTTCAAATGGTTCAGTCAATTGATTCTGATGTGGAGAGTGTTGGCAAAATTGGTGATGGTGTGGAAATAGGGACAGGCGGGGGTAATCTTCTTGGAGGCAAACCCGATAGTTCAGGATTTGTAGCTAGAAAGAATTCATCATTTGAACCTGCATTACTCTTAATACAAAAAGGAAAGTGTTGAAGAATGAAAATAAACATTGATGTGCATAGAACACACTAAATAATGTTTTGGGATAGGAAAAATTGCTACACAACAACCCCATATGAAAATAATTCTAAGCTGCAATAGATAAGCCTCGGTAAATGGAACATTCACAAATAGTAAATATTGAACAGAAATCAATGTATTTGCAATCCCGAACAAGAACATTCATAAATAATGACCATTGAACATATAATAATGAATGTGCAAGTCCGAATTTACCATATGAGGGAACAGATTGCTGACAGATAGTTCAAGGAGTCCGCCTACCCAAAAAAAAAAAAAATCAATCCTGACTTGATGATTGCAATCCATTTTAAAGCAATTATGTAGAGGCTATAGTTTGTACTGGACATTCCCTACCTTTTCTTGCACAATTAAGGACAAAATCAACGAGTTGATCAAGATCCACATCATCCAAGGAAACAGCTCCGGGAGGCATTACCACTTTCTTGATTAAGCTTCCTGAAAGAATGAAATTCAATAGTGTCCACCTATCTCTCTGAAATCTTTGTAGAAGCTCTGTAGAGTTCTCCCTGCAAACACAGACAACACATTCAATTGGAGCCACCCACCCACCCACTGACCACATTGTGTTTCAGTAAATTCTCTACCATCAAATCCCCTTAACATAGCAAGAATCTTTCACCCTAACTACTTAAGAACTTCAAGCTTTACTTCAAACCAACTTCAAGATCTATCAGTCTTGTAAACTTAATCAAAACAAGGAAAGAACCCATAAGGTTTTAAAGATTACTTACTCTTCCCTGGCAACTTCACCATAAACCCCAGTTACTAAGCAACTCACACTTGCATTCACCAACTGGAAAAAAAAATGCAAGATTCTCGAAGTAAATACCAAAACTGAATGAAATTTGAACAAGTCAAGAGGGAATAATTCTTGGAAGTAAATACCAAAACAACAAAATCAATCCTGACTTGATGATTGCAAATGCAATCTATCTTAAAGCAAATAAGAAGAGGCTATATTTTGTGGTGGACATTCCCTACCTTTTCTTGCACAATTGAGGACAAAATCAACGCTAACTTGATCAAGATCCAAGGAAACAGCTCTGGGGGTATTACCACCTTCTTGATTAAGCTTCCTGAAAGTATGAAATTCAACAGTATCCGCCTATCTCTCCGAAACCTTTGTAGAAGCTCTATAGGGTTCTCCCTGCAAACACAGACAACACATTCAATTGGAGCCACCCACCCACCCACATTGTGTTCCCGTAAATTCTTTACCATCAAATTTCCTTAACATATCAAGAATCTTTCACCTTAACTACCTAAGAACATCAAGATTTACTTCAAACAAACTTCAAGATCTATTAGTCTTGTAAACTTAATCAAAACAAGGAAAGAACTCTTCCATTGCAGCTTCAACGTAAACCCCAGTTACTTAGCAACTCGCACTTGCATTCACCAACTGGGAAAAAAAACCTAAGAATCTTGAAGTAAATACCAAAATTGAATGAGTCAAGAAGGAGTGATTCTTAGAAGTAAATACCAAAATTGAATGAGTCAAGAATGAGTGATCCTTAGAAGTAAATACCAAAATGAACCGGTTAATAAGAAGATCAAAGGGTGCTCAAAACTGAAAAGATATCTCGCTAATTCAAGAAACTGAACTGAATCTTTCAGTTAAGATGTGAATGTGAACTCTGAACTGACTGAAGAAGCAGAGTTGCTGATTTTAGATTTGTATAAAAAAAAATGGAGGACGAGAGAGATTTTTTTACCCTTACTTATAAATGACACTTTGTTGGACGAACACCGCATTAAAAAGTTGTACAAATTGAATTGCAAATAGTATTATAAAACTAATCTTGGCCCATTAAAAAATAAGTTGTACAAATTAAATTGCAAATAGTACTATAAAACTAGGAAAAACTACAGAATGCAAACATCAATATATATTTAAGGTAAATGGCTATAGTTCATTCTTTTTATGTTTTATGGATATAATTAAATGTTAAATAGCAAAGTTATTATTATACTCATAATCTGTTTTTTTTTTATTTAAAAAAAGATTATATATGGATATAAATATTCATTAAATAGCAAAGATAATTTTACATGCCTAATTAATATCAGTCAAATATGTTTTACGGTGCTTTACTCCCATGTTTACCCTCTTTGCTATTTCTCTTTCAATATCACCAATTTTTTCTCCAATTTTCTTCCAATTCACAATTCTTTACTTGATTTTCATGAGCAATTTTCGTGACATATCTTCATCAAATATCCTCTATTTGCATTTTTTACTCGTTTATATGAAAATTGTATTTGTATACATCTTGTTGAAAGGTTGATGAGTTCATTAATTGTATTCATATGTATTACATGAAGAACGTGAGCAAAAAGAGTTTGAGGATTGTTTGATTTTCATTTTTTTATATAGTGAAATACTTATATATTTGGATACTTGTATTGTATTATATCCACTTGCCATTTTTTTTTTATTGTCCCAATGTATTGAAATATTAACACAAGTTGAAAGGTTGACCAGGTAATACATGTATATTTTGATACATAATTACATTATTTTTGTATAAACAAATACTTGAGTTATCAATATATATATATTGAGTTTTGTTGGCGTTTCAATTTTTTATACAGTAAAATACTTGTATACTCACATTGTATTATTTTCCATTTT
>JAJOOH010015654.1:0-12184 GCA_029582605.1 Solanum gracilifrons
CCATACCCACACACACATTAAATTATTTTATTTTGACCCGTCCCGCTCTGTCCCGCACCCACATATAGTCAAATCCACCCCACCCCCACCCGCCCCATATATGTGTAAACACGCCCCGCCCCATTACCATCCCTATTTCTTATCAACTTTATTTTAATATGAATATATCTATGAAAAGTAAGAAACTCTTTTTTGAAGGTTAGCCATTAATTCATGTTTGTATGTTATATTTGACTTCTTTGTCCATTAGATAAACAAAGCTTTAATTGGAAGATCACTAATTGTTGTTCTTATTTGATTCTAATTCAATTTGGAATCAGTGGGACCCACCTCACTACAAAAAAGCCTGGTTTGTGGAGGTTTATATTGCGGGGTTACAATCAACCTCCGCAAATTGTATCAAATTGAGGGGGTTTCTATACCTTTCTCTAATTTTATTAAATTTGCGGTGGTTAAAACCTCCACTACACTTAAAAATAAAAAGATGCAGCTACAAAAATTTTAAAAATGCCCACTTCACTGTACCTTCTTTCTTACACCGCCTTCCATAGCTACAAAAATCTATAGGGATTTTCTTCTTCCGTCTCCTTCAATGGAGATTATTATCCTCTTATTTTAGTTGTACTTTTCACGCCTTGAGCCTACACCCTAGACGTGGCCGACATTCGAGAACCATTGTTGACCCCTAAGCGAACCCTTAACCTGACTCAATACTCAACGGGTGACTTACTCAGTTGAAATAGAAACTCAAAATAAATTCAACTTATAAGGAAATCATTAATAAGATAGTTTAACTCAGTATACTCTGAAAGTACTCAAAACATAATTGTTCAACTCAAGTCTTTAAAACATCACAATGGAGATGGGAAAAGACTTCTGAACTACTACTGTCTATGAATCCTCTAATAACTATGATATATGTCGGGACAAGACCCACAACATCTTAATAAGTCTGAAAATAGAAGTGGAATCCTCTGGAAGCAAGGAGGCTCACCAAAGCAATTCTGGAACTGCAAGTGGTATCAACGGGGTGCTTGTTGATGACCCTGAATACCTGTATCGGCATCATGAATGTACAAGTATGTAAGGGGAACTCTAAAACACAAACATAAGCTTCAACTAAATAAAAAAGGAAGAACATACTCACCTCATCTCAACTCAACTCAATTCATTATAAAAGCAACAATAAAGATGTTGTATAAGGAAAACTTTTAAAGCAGTAAATAACATCTCAATGTATTTAAAAATACAATAATAACTCTTTACTCTTATTTGGGAGATTCTCTAATCAACAACCATCACTATGATCTATGTGATGATACAACGTCTCACCCAAGCTGGCAGAACTGTCCTATACCTTGCCAGAGTATAAGACATCCACAACTAAGTGGATCCACTAAGCTATGCTTGAAAACAATAAGGGGTCGTTTGGTAGAGTGTTAAAGAATAATGCAAAATATAGTGTATTAGTAATGCTTGTATTAGTTATGCTTGCATTAGTTATGATGAGATTTTTTTATGCAATGTTTGGTTTGGTGTACTAAAATATGATGCATCACATAATTTTTTTAGAAAAAATATTTTTTTACAAAAATACCCTCAACAAATATAGTGGAAAGGATGTAAATTTTTTTTTTTGAGGGAAACTGTATTTTTAATAATGTTAATGCATGCATTAGAACCCATTGCATTACTAATGCATAGGAATAGATTGTATTAGTAATGCGCTCTTCAATACACAATAGAGTGTATTACTAATACAAGAATTAGTTATGCATAGGTTAGAAAAGTGTACCAAACAAGGTACTAATAATAATACATCAAGCTAATGCAAGCATTATTTTCTCCAATACACTCTACCAAACGACCCTTAAGGAATCATCTAAAAAGTATGACCCTTTACCCATGTTGGCATTTATGGTTTATGAGGACTTTGAGCTGTCTGAACTCGTCCCCATATCGATGCTCAATACTACTCCTAATAATATAACTCGTGCTCATATGTTCAAATTTTTTTCCTCATCCTCAAACTTTGAGATTTTTACTCAAAAGGTTTTTTTTAAGAGATAATGCTCAAAAACTCCTCATGAATTCATTTGGAAATCAAGGTTTCATCTCGTTTTAAATGTAAAATATTTGCACTTGGGAATACTTAGTTCCCTTATATTCATTTTGAAAGCATGAACTCAACTCTCCTCATCCTCATACTCAAGTCTTAAAACAAGTTTTAAAAGTTTGTAAAAGACTTCTCAAAAATGACTCAAAGGACTCTCTCGAACTTTACTCTAACTCTATCTTGAATTTGAAATGTGAATTCAAGAATTATGATTCAGATATATAGGATTTCTCAATGATTAAATGTAGTTTGGATAGTTATAATCAGAGAGACAACAAAGATACTTTTTAAAAGAACTCAAACGGGATGAAAGACGGAAGAAGGATGGGGAAGGTGACCCTAGCACAGGGCGCCAACCCCTCAACTTCAGAGGGTTAATTCTGGCGCACTGCAGGAGCCCCACGCCAGCCCCTCTGGCGCATATGGGGTACGCTGCACCACCCCTCCCCCAGAACATTCTGACGATTTTTTCCTCTTGATTTTTGGCCCTTATTCACTTAGAATTGCTTGATTCCTTCCAAACTTCCTTAGATTCGTAAACCCAACACCAGTAAACAAAAATCTACTCAATTTCCTCAAGAACAACCCTCAAACTCAAACCTTCACCTCAAGAACTCATCAAACTCCAATAATAAAGATTGAAAAACAAAACCTCAAGAAAACTCATCAAGATCTCAATACACGAAATCTCATGGACGAATTCAATAAGGAAACTCATGATTAGCGAGAGGGTGAACTAACCCATCACTATGAAAACTTACATAACTCATAAGGATCAAACCCTTGGTGAAATTCCTCAAAGATCGCAAGAACTCTTGAACACTTGAAACTTTTTTCCTTTTTCTCCTCTTGAACTTTGCCTTAACCTTCCAAATGTTTCTACACTTTAGCGTACTCTGATTTTAATCAGCTTTGACCCCTAATTGGGTGAAAAAATGTGTAGGGATAGTGGGAGTAAGGAAAAGACCAAAATACCCCTCCTTAAAACGGATGAAATGTCTTAACTAGACATGTTGTACTCAAACATGCATATCTCCCTCATCCAAACTCAGAATTTAGCAAACTAGGTGGCGTTGGAAAGAGGACTCAAAGGTCTTTCACTTGATATCTTATGGGTCACCTAAGTCATCATGTACTGAAAGTTATGGTTGTTTGAAGTTGAACAAAAAGTCACAATTGAAGTGTAACTAACTTGTACAAACCTCAATTTAGCTCTTTCCAATTTAGTTCTTTCTAAAAATAGTTCTTTCTAAGACCGAGGTGTTACAGTACTACAGACGATGGAATTGCCGCGTTGATGCTCTCAGTTGAGCTCTCTGGCGCCAGTTATACACTCTCTTCGAGGTTGGTTCATAGGTTCTCTAAGGAATTGATGCCATTTTGGGTATCTAAAGGGAAGAGCATGACGTTTCTGAAACGCAAGAGTGTGGAGAACATGAAGTTTCTTGGTTCACAGAAGCAGCCCATGTTTCCCGATGAAAGGAGAAAATTAAAACTCATTCATATGGCAATGACTTGGGTTGATTAGCAATACTGCTTAAAACTTTATGTTTAAGAGATATGTCAAAAATTGAAGCTTAAAATGCGGAATGCTATAATGGTAAGAAAACATGGAGCACTTTTTTCTCGATTTCATTTCTTGTCAATGTTAGTCCACTTTCATATGGTGTTAATAATGCAATGCGTGTTTTAAGAACCTCATAACGATCATTATTTACACATATGAATCATTAAGTATAGGATTGAAAAACTGTTGGAGTGAGTCTCAATTTTTTTCGAAACAATTATTAAAGAAGTCTACATTGACTAGTTGTTAAAATTCTTTTGAATTCACCCTTCTGGAGCTAGACTAACTTGCATCATTGCTCAGAGTCTTGAATGAATAATATCAATTGTCAAGAAATGATCTATCATTATGACATATATCATTCTTAATTAACTAAATTCAGCTGGACTTCAATTGCTACATGGCATCTTTCGATATGTTCAACTGTCAAATCTATATTTTGACCAACATAAAATAATCCTCCCATTTTCTAGATATTCATTGAATTATGTCCGTAATGTGGAAAAATCTATATTTTTTTAATGTAGGGAAAGGATATGAGAGGTCTTCTCTCATTAATTAAGTAATATACGCCTCCTCGTAATTAATGATCAAGGCATGTAGCGATCAATGAGTGGATCAATTTTTACCGCCGGCTATCGAGGGAATGATTTCCATTAACTTTTTGTAACCCATATATACTTTGCATCTTCACAATTCATTACACTTTAATTTTCAACATAATTCAAGCCTTCTCTTTTCTTGTTGAGTACTTGTCCTTTTTTCTGCTCTTTCTCAACAATTGTTTTACTTATATGTGGAGAGTTCAAACCCTACTTCACCAATTGAAAACTTAACTAGCACCACTGGTGGCAATAATATTATTGTTGCCACCTACTCCCCTCTAATGGTCCCTATCATCAAAGAAGTGTGACTAGTGTGTCTATCGACGACAATTGATAACATTTTGAGGACCTAGAACTTCATCCGCGCCATCACACTCTTCATTTTCAGACTAAGAATCAATATAATATCTGCATGCACATTTAGGATTTCAGACTAACTCATACCCTAAAAGATAGCTCAAAGGGAGGAGGATTGATCAACCCTTCTAAGGAGACCATCTATCTTATTAGTCATCGACGTGAGACTTTTTCATTCTTTAAAACCCCACTTCACGCTAGGACTGGACAACTAGTGCATGGACAATTTAAATTTTGAAGCCTAACATTGGGCCTAGTGAAATGGATCCTGCTCTGATACTAGGAAAAATTATAGGCTTTGGACCTAAGCCACACACCAAAAACTAGCTCAAATGGAGGAGGATTTCCCTAAACTTACAAGAAGACCACTCATCTCATTAACTACCCATGTGAATTTTTTTTCATTCTTTAACAATGACCATGACAATCTAATGAATGATCATCCGGCTGTGATATGTCTTGACCATATACAAAAAGTACAAACTGATTACACTTGGGAGAAGAAGAGCATCTGAGTGGAGACCCTAGGTGAGAACGATAGAACCTTTAATCAAACAGTTTTAACCCAATCTTCTTCCTTAATGGGTATTTTTGTTAAGAATACTTTGGTCACTTGCGCTCAAATAATAAAATTCCTTTCCATGAATGAAGCAGTGGGTGGAAGATTGGATATTTAATCGCCTGAACAGGATGGGAATCCAGTTCTCCCTCCGTCGCCATTGGTGGAACCACTAATAATCCTCAACCAAAGAGGCGGATGGTTAAGAAACTAGAAAGAACAACCTAGGGAAAGTGAGTGAAACAAATACTTTCCACCAGTGGCGGAGCCATGATTTTTAGGAAGGAGTGCCAATGATTGACAATCAGTAAGGAGTGTTAATGACTGACCTTAAGAAACTTTTGCAACACCTTAATTAACCACCACACTAAACCTTCACGACCTTATGTTATGAGGTGTCAACACTTGTACATATATATTTATTAAATCAAAATTTGACCTATATATAGTGTAATTTTCTAGTGAAAGGCTGTCGACACCCCTTGAACAAGTATAGCTTCGCCCCTGCTTCCCACCTTCTCTCCATAAGGAAGAAGTGGGAAGGAATGGATTAACTTTTCTCAAAAGTAAGTTTTACCTTTGTTTAATTTATTACTCCTCAGATAATACACATAATCAAAGAGGGATAACACATATACTAACATATAATTGTCAGACTTAGCAAGAAATAGAAATTCTAACTCGGGAAATAAACTTAGAAAACCTTAAAGCTAGCTGTTGATGGCAAATCCTAACACATAAATAAAACAAGTTGTATTTAGCAAGCAATGAAAATTTTTAGTGGAAAAATAACATAGAAATCCTATAAAAAGTTAAACCCCAAACCCTAATAGACACATTAATATTTAAAAAGCTTACAAGAGAGGAACAAAACTATACATAAACGAATAGAAATAATTAAAAAATGACATATTTTACAACATTTAGACAAGTTAAGATAGATGATATTAGCCCGGTGATATTGACTCACATGTAACTCTCTTTTCCTCTCTCATTGTAACGACCCAAACCGTCGTGATTGGCACCCACACTAACTCTCCGGTGGGAGAACCACTACTACAACCCAAATAAAAAACTAAGGCATTTAAGTTATGGAAGCAAGTTAAATACTAAGGAAATAAATAGGGAGTTCCCATAAACTCCAACACAAGTCTAACAAGAACTAAACCATGCGGAAAATATACCTAGAACCTGAAAGTCAATGTACCAAAACATCTAACAATGAACCAAGTCTAAACAAGAAGGGATGCATCCCCAATCTAATAAACTAATCAACTAACTAGAACATAGTCTAAGTCTGGAAATGGTGGACATAGATGAAAGAGAACCCATGGCATCCCGGAAGAATTGGCTTACCCTTGAATTCGAACGATCACTGATCTCCTAAGCGAGGTCTGTCAGTAGCCGCTTGAAGATGCCCGATACTCAACAAAAATAAGAGCAAGTGCAATATCAACACACAACCACAGTGTACTGGTAGGATCACGCGACTATCCCACTAAGTGAAACATAAGCAAGTCAAGACAACATTATAATCACATGCATATATATCAACATATACAATATTATCAACATTTACGAACAACGAACAACTTCACATCTTATATCAAATCATTGGTCCTCTCATGGAACCCAAACCCAAACAGTTAGCATACCGAAATGTGGTATTCGATCCCATAATTATGCAGGAACGTGGCAACCAATGCCATAGTTATGCTGGAACGTGGCAACCGATCCAAGTTAGTTATGCCAGAACGTGAAAACCGATCCATTCAATACACCACAATCACAATCACAATCACAAGTACATCATCAAGATCATATATTTAAGTCATGATTTCATGGCAATCATCATTCATCTATCTCATTTACAACAAGTGTGATCAACATTGCAATATTCATACATATACAAGTATCATAATGAAGCAAAAACAAACATGCATCACACAATCATAGAATCACAACCATCACCTACCTCGAAACAAGCTTGAAACCCTAAGAAACTCGATCCTTCCCTTTCCGAATTCGTTCCGCTTGTTCTTGGTCTACAAACAATCAATATAATATGTGAATCAATAAACAATCACTAATTACCCGAATTACTAATAATTCTATGAACTCTAGATCATATCCATGATCCTAATTATCCAAATTAGGGTTGTTTCCACCATAGAATCTACAACAAAACCCTCCCCCATCAATATTTACCCATTCTATTGCGTTCTACAGATCAACAAATGGATTTGGGGAGTAAAAAACTTACCTTTAGCCTCAAGAATGGTGAAAAACGAGTAGGAGTTGCCTGGGGTTAGTTCCTTTGCTCTAAAAGTCAAAAAGTGCATAATAAGGTTGTTTAGGGGTTTATTAACTACCTTAATTCACGTCGATCCCACCACAGTGGCCCTCATTCCGCTGTAGCGTCCCCGCCAGAGCGGCGAAATCCAGTGCCAAAGCGGCTGGAATGAAACAAAGAGCTATTTAAAGAATTTCAAAATCCCCATTTCACAATACACCTCTAACCAATGACGTTCATAAAATACCCTTCACGCTAAGATCAATTTCGAGAGTTCTACTCACCTAAATTCAATTCTGTAGAGTCTTACGAATTCCTTAGTGAGTTATCTAACTACTCATGCAATCAAAATGATAAATGATTCCCCCGATTGTCACCCAATTTCCCTACACCTCAAAGACTCCAATTTCGTCCAAATCTGGACTGGTTGGGAAAATCCAAATACTGCGAAAAAGTTTTCCGGCCCCAAATTTCCCCTGTTGGCTTTTCTATAACGACGGGAACATGTCGTTACAATAGATACCAATTTACCCATCACTCGTCCTCGAGTGACAAAACTTAGGAAAATAGGCTAAGGAAGGAATGAAGTAGTATCTGAATCGACAAACAATTTGGGATACTTCTCTCGCATGTCCCTCTCGGTCTCCCAAGTAGCTTCCTCAACTGGATGATGCTTCCATTGAACCTTCACAGACTTAATCTCCTCGGTCCTCAACTTGCGCACATCACGATCAAAAATTACAACTGGTTCCTCTTCATATTGGAGGGTCTTTTCTAACACAATTGAGTCCCACTTAATGATATAATCCCTGTCATCGTGATACCTCTTCAACATGGATATATAAAATACCGGATGGACACTTGATAAATTAGGAGGTAAAGCCAATCTATACGCCACCAGTCCCACACATTCAAGAATTTCAAATGGACCAATGTATCTAGGACTTAACTTACCCTTCTTACCAAATCTCATCACCCCTTTCATGGGTGATACCTTAAGAAGAACATTTTCACCGGATTGAAACACTATGTCTCTTACCTTATGATCCGCATACTTCTTTTGTCTACTCTGGGCTGCTAGAAGTTTAACTTGAATACTCCTAACCTTATCTTGAGCATCCTTCACTAAATCAACCCCCAATGGTTTCACATCTCCAGCCTCAAACCATCATATGGGTGATCTATATCCCCTCCCATATAATGCCTCAAATGGTGCCATATTAATACTGGAGTGATAACTACTATTATAGGAGAACTCACAAAAAGGTATGAATTTATCCCAATTCCCTCCAAAATCAAGCACACATGCCCTCAACATGTCTTCTAACACTTGAATAGTCCTCTCTGAATTCCCGTCTGTCTGTGGATGGAAGACTGTACTAAAAGTGAGTTGTGTGCCCAATTCATCATGCAATTTCCTCCAAAACTTGGATGTGAATTGGGTACCACGGTCTGAAATGATAGAAAGGGGCACCCCGCGCAACCTCACTATCTCTTTTACATAAACTTTAGCCAATTGTTCAGCATTATAATCTATTTTTACCGGAATAAAATGGGCTGACTTAGTCAATCTATCAACCACTACCCAAATAGAATCAAACTTTCCCAAAGTCTTGGGAAGACCAACCACAAAATCCATGACCAAAAATAGAAAAAAATTAAATGGTCAATTCCATGACCACTATATAAGTACCGTGGCATTAGCTTTTTCATGAAAATATACAGACAACAAACAAAAATCAAGATTTTGAAATGGCAACCAAAGTCTAGCTACCTTGTGTATGTATCCATTATCCTTTTATTTCTTAAGTTTTGTGTTTAGATTTTGATGAATAATTATATTTACATAAAGTACCTTATTGCTCTTTTTATGGTTTGAATGTTGGTTTAAAACCACCGGAAATTGTAATCATATACTATTACATGGGATAATCTTAGTAGCATTGACTACTAAATTTTCACTTTATTGGCGAGATCGTTTTATTCCTCACCTTAATTGTAATCTCCTCCTTCATTTTTTCCTTTCCCAACCCATTTTTTTAAAAACAAAAATATATTAAAAAATGTCATATATTATCATATTAAAAAAAAACAGTGTCATGTGATATAACTTTGTTAGTTGGACATTAAAGAAAGAATAAACAAAAAAAGAAACAGAAATTGTCTATAGAAATTATAATTACAAGTAAACTTATTCTCAGTATTGATGTCTGAAAATCACCTCCCCCCACCCTTCTTATCCCTGTGTTGTTTCTCAACAAAAGAAAAGTAGCTTTTATTAAGAGTTGTGATTTTTTGAATAATTGTGACTTTTCCGAAAGGTGGACTTTTCGAAAAGGTTGTGACTATTTCAAAGGATTTTGACATTTCCAAGGTCACACCTCTTATTTTTCAACAACATATTTACGGTTGAGTGGTTCCTTGAAACTGTGATTTCAGGTAGCAATAGTAATACAGTTTGAACAACATGAGCAACCAAGACCAATTCTCTGGATACTCTGAAAGTCTGCTTATTGAAAACTCACCTCAGGAAAAAGCAAAGATTGAGACAGAATGTGAAGAAATTGATAGGATCAGTCAACTACCTGACGCTCTTATTGTTCAAATTCGATCTCAATTGTCCATAACAGATGTGTTTAGAACAACTACTCTCTCTAAACATTGGCAATACTTCTGGAGTTGTGTCGACAACATTGTTTATGAAGAGGAGTATGATCGTTCAGATACCTCGACAATGCACAAATTCATTTCCTTAACGGATAATGTACTACCTCTACTTAGCTGCTCTAGCATTAAAAAGTTGAGTCTAAACTTTGTGTTCAGATATGATGATGGTCTGTCTTATTTTCCCAAAATTGACAAGTAGATTGAATTTGCTCTGAATAAGAAAGTGGAGGATTTACGCATGAATATACGGTATAATTTTGATCTGACAGAGCATGACCAACCTTATAGCTTACCATAAGTTCTCTATAGTAGTTCATCGATTCTAAAACTCAACTGTGAGAATTGCAGAACATTAGAAAATTGTGTACTAAATTGGACATCTATGAAGAGTTTAACGCTGGAAGACTTGTTTCTCCGGGATGAACACATTAAACAAATAATGTCAAATTGTCCTCAATTGGAATCTCTGAAGCTACATTGATTTTGTGGTTTTAATCGTTTGCACATGACTTCTCCAAAATGTAGGCGACTGGAATTGATCCATCACGGTCATCCTCGCGGGGATTGGTATTCATTCGAAGGTGATACATGTTTCTTTGAAATTGAAAAGCTAACAAATTCTTCTTCAGATTTAAACTGAGGGACTTTTCATCTTTAAATCATGCCAACTCTGATTTCTACTATGATGAAAATATAGTGGAAGATCTTTTGGTAAGCGTATGTTGTGCTAATGATCTAATACTGTCATCCTGGTTGATCAAGGTCAGTTATTAGTCCCAAATGTATCCAGTCTTTTTATGTTGATTGTGAATAGAGCTCATGTTTTATATTCTGCCTCGTTCTTCTGTTTAGGTGATTTTCAATTTGATGTTGGAAGAGGAAGACATCTCATTACCGTTGCTGGAATGCAGATGGATGACAATAAGTTCTTATATTTCAAACCTTTCATTCCCCCTACTAGACAACCTTTTAAGGTCGGCTCCTAAGTTGGAAAATTTGATGATATTTCCTGATATGACGGTATGTTTTCTATTCATTTCATTATATCAAATGTATATTGATCCCCTACAGCCTCAACGACTAACCTGATTTGTCCTTCTTTGGTATCTATAGTATGAAGACAAAGGCATTGATTTGTTGGAATACAAGAAGTACCTCTCCTTTGAAGAAAACATATTCAAAGTTTCCTTACATAATTTGAAGAATGTCAAGGTTATGCTATTATGTGGTGGTACGCTTACATCTGACACAACAAAGCTTGATCAATTCTTGAAGTTCTTACTTGAGCATGAAATAAATCCGGAGAAACTGGTTATAGTGCCAGAGCATAAGGAATGCAACAGTTGTTCTACTAATACCTCAAATCTGAAGAAGAATTTGTTAGCTTTTCCAACAAGTGCAATTATTTCCTTTCGACCAGTTCGTCACAATGTTTTCTATGAGATGTTTAAAACTCTATAAAGACACATAATACTGTAATTCAGATATTGCTTGGTTGGTTGTCTAGCAAAGTAATTTCTTTAGTCACTTTTTAATGCGGAAATATCATTTGATGAAGTTACAAGTTACATTCAGGAGGTGATGTACAAGTCATAGATTTAATATTTTATCCAAATGAAGCGATTAAAAACATAAATATGTAGCTTCCATTGATTAAAGTAATTAAAACTTAATTATGTGCCAGCCATTAATTAACACAAAATAATTAGTTGCTCATCCCTTAACCTAAGAATTGTGCTCGTATAAAGGAGAGTTGGTTGGCATCTCCCCTACAAGGATGGCTTCGGGTTTTACCTGTTACCACACATCCGTTTAAGGCATTCTAACTCTATACAGAAAAATATTTGGTTGGAAATGGAGAGTTACCCCTCCCCCGAATGCCCCCCTACCCAAGGCAAAGAATTAGTTAGGCTCCAATGCAGATACCAAACACCTTAAAAAAGGAGGGGGGGGGGGGGGGCGGGAGCCATTTTAGCACCAAAAAAGTTTATGAAATTTAGCTAACTTTTATAATAGAATA
>JAJOOH010015660.1:0-12261 GCA_029582605.1 Solanum gracilifrons
CCCCTTCAAGATGAATTTCAAAATCTCCAATTTCTAGGTTTCAATCCAAAAATGTGGGTCTTCTTTCTAAAGTGAAATTGATGTTATAAACTGACTTTGATTGATGTTATATGAACAATTATGGATGAATTTATGTTGTATTGGTGGTTCCTTGAAGAATTTCCCATGAGACCCATGTTTCTCCTTCTTTTCCTAATTCTAACCCTAGTTTGTGTTGGATATTGATTGAAGGCTATGAATTGAATGTGATGTTATGTAATTCATGTTTGTGTGATGATTCTACCCTAGGTTATGTATAATTTCTATGAAATTAGGGTTGAGTCATTGAATGAAGCCTTGAAGGCTATGAAGGGAATATGTCAATTGCTTATATTGATGTTGATTATGTTATTACTTCATGAATTACCTTCTATTATGTATTGGTTATGAATTTCTTGGTAATTGAAGTATGGATGTCCCACGAAGGGCAAGAAGGTATGAAGGTTGGTTCTTCTCTAAACTCAAGTATGAAAGGTGAATTACTTAGATTGTAATGATGCTATACCTAATGTGTTAATGTGGTGTTGATGACCTAGTTTCCTTATCCTTAACCCTCTACACTTGAATTAGCTATGAAGTATGTATGTATATTATGGTATGATTGCTATATGATTGAAAAGTAGTTCTCATGATTGTAGTGTAATGTAAAGTGAAAGGTTTACTCACTTACTAAGTGTTTCTAAAGTGAAAGGATTGTTACTCACCCATGAACACATATGAGCTATTATGATACGATGTCTACATACGAGTCTAGTAAAGGCTAATGTGAACTTATGTGATGACTAAAGATGATTACAAAAGGGAATCAGATGCTTAGCACCGAAAGGGCATGTAAATGAGATGGGGGTCTCATGTTTAGTAAGTCCGGCTCGCCACATCGGTTTCCTCACGTTTAGCAAGTCCGGATTACCTACGACATGTGTTGTACCATGAGATGGAAACCCCCACGTTTAGTAAGTTAGGGTTTCTAGAAGCAATCTCATTGACCCTTAACTATGTGTCCACATAGGAATCTAGCTTAGTAGATCCACCTAGATAGCAATGTACGAATGGTTACACCTTAGGCAAGTGTTAACCCTCTCTTTCGGTGTGGGAGTAGAACACCGGATTTTATGTAGCTCTCATGGTCTATGTCAGTTATTGCAATATTTCACTAATGTAAAAGTAAATGAAGGTATGAAAGGTGTGAACTCTTACTAGGGCTTTCTTAAGTATTTCTACATAGTGTAAGGGAGGGTATGGGACTTCTCTTGCACATTGCACTTGTGGGATCCTAAGAGATGGTTGTAGTAGTGTTCTCTTATGATTATGATGGTTATGACTGATGTATGTTGAAGATATGTGATGTATGATCATTATGAATATGGTAAGTTATGATGAAATATGATCTTATGAATGTATGCATGAAGTATGTTGCTTAATGTGATACTTGGCTTTGAATAGGGTTATGGGGTTCTATTCTTTGCATTACACTAGTATTGCTTGGGCTGTCTACATGTTGGGATGATATTATGTTGGTTTGGACTATGATACTTAATTATGTGCATATTGGATTTACTTGGCAAAAAACATGTTTTGAATAAAATGTCCTATTATGTATGTCTTAATGGTTTTTATGCATAGTTGCCATACTTAGTACGTGTGTTGTACTAACCTATATTTTCTCCCTTTTCCCAAACATTTAGGTTCGGGCCGTTGAGGATTCAATCTTACTTCTCAAGACACTTGGAGTTGCTTCCCCAAGTTGGTGAGTCGTCAAGTCCGAGGACAAGACCGTATGATCTAGCTTCTATGTTTAGTTCTTTGCTTATGTTGAAAGACATTGTTGTACTTCCTATTTTCAAGACTTCTTATTGATGTAAGGGCTAAGTCCCATTTTCGATTCTTCTATGTCTAGATGGTGCATTGTGACGAAGTTAGATTCTATTTTTCATATAAGAAGTGAAGTTGAACTTCCAAAGTAAAATTTTTAAATTTTCCATGATTTTATTCTATGATACATTTTATGATGAATGCTACGGGATTGTATAAGACCTCTTTGAGGTCGAATACGCCGGTAACGACTAGGAGGTGCTCTCAGGTCGTTACAAACTTGGTATCAAAGCATAAAGTTGAGAATAATGTAAGATTCATGTCACAAGATACCACGTCGAGTAGAGTCTTGTTCATAGGTGTGAAGTGCGCCACATTTATGAATGAGAGGCTACGAGATGCTTTGAAACTTTCATTCTTTTGTTATTCCATAGTCGTGCCTAAAAGTCTTAACTCTATTTAGTCATTTTCTTCTAATCCTTCCCTTGTGCTTATAGGCAATGAATACAAGTAGGAACAACACAAAGATGGCCAGTGAGGAGAATGTGAATGAGGTGGTCCCCCTTCAAGTTCCTATTGAAGAAGGGGCTATGTCTAATGTTGAGATAAGGTCAGCTATTCATAATTTGACTCAAGTGTTGGCCACTCAAGTTGCAAGGGATGCTAGGGTGCAAGTGAACCCCAATGCTAGCACTATCGCTTCTAGGATAAGGGATTTCACAAGGATGAATCCCCCTACTTTCTTCGGCTCCAAAGTGGAAGAAGATCCACAAGGGTTCATTGATGAAGTGTTTAAGGTTCTAGAGGCTATGGGTGTGTCTTCTGAAAAAAAGGTGGAGTTAGCCGCCTATCAACTCAAAGATGTGGCACAAGTGTGGTATGAACAATGGAAAGAGGGGAGACCTATTAGAGAGGGTCCGATAAGTTGGGCTACATTCAAGATAGCTTTTCTTGATAAGTTTTTCCCCTTGGAACTAAGGGAGAGGAAAATGCAAGATTTCATCAACCTCCATCAAGGGGATATGAGTGTGAAGGAGTATGGCCTCAAGTTCACTCAATTGTCCAAGAATGCTCCTACTTTGGTGTCGGACTCTAGAGCTACAATGAACAAATTTTTTATGGGTGTATCCGATCTTGTGGTGAATAAATGTAGGTCGGCTACGCTAATCCCAAGCGTGGACATTTCTCTCCTTATGGTTCATGCCGAGAAAATTGAGGAGCAAAAGCTTAAGCGAGTTGGTAGAGAATTGAAGAGGCCAAGGGCCGATGATGGAAATTCTTCTAAGGTTAGGTTTGAAATCCAAGATAATCCAAAGTTCAAAAAGAGGTTTTCCAACCAAGGTCCTCCTAACACTCTAAGGGTCAACAAAGGTAAAGTGTCTACCCCCAAGCCTCATGAAGCAAGAGGTGGTGGTCCTTATGTTGAGAAGCCTATTTGTGCAAAGTGTGGTAAAAAACATGAAGGCAAGTACCTAGTTGGCACGGGTAATTGCTATGGCTGTGGTAAGAGCGGCCACATGAGGAGGGACTGCCCTATGCTAAAGGCTCAAGGAAGGGAAAATGCTCAAGCACAAGCAAGTGGCCCAAATCCCGATGCTCCTAAGAAAATCGCTTCTATGCTCTTCAATCCCGAGGTGATCAAGAGAGAACTTCAGATGTTTTGACCGGTATGCTACAAGTATTTTCAATAAATATTTATGCATTGTTGGATCCCAGTTCCAATTTGTCTTTTGTAACCCCTTTAGTGGCTATGAAGTTTAATATGCTTCCTGATGTCTTAGATAAACCCTTTTCGGTTTCTACCCCGGTGGGTGATTCCATAGTTGCTAAAAGAGTCTATAGGGGTTGTGCCATATCTTTGCCCAATAGAGTCACATTTGTTGATTTGGTGGAACTTGAGATGTTAGACTTTAATGTTATATTGGGGATGGATTGGCTTCATGCTTGTTTTTCATCCATAGATTGTAGGACCCGAATTGTGAAGTTTCAATTTCCTAATGAACCCATTTTAGAATGGAAGGGAGGAAATTCCGTTCCTAGGGGAAGGATCATTTCATGTCTAAAAGCTTGTAAGTTGATTTCTAAGGGTTGTCTCTAGCATATTGTGAGGATCAAGGATCTTGAGTCCGAGATTCCTCCTTTGGAGTTGGTTCCCGTAGTGAAGGATTTTCCGAAAGTCTTTCCTGATGACTTACCCGGGATTCCTCCTGAACAGGAAATAGATTTCGGCATAGATTTATTGCCGGGTACACAACCCATTTCAATCCCTCCTTATCGGATAACCCTAGTGGAATTGAAGGAATTAAAAGGTCAACTCAAAGATTTGTTGGATAAGGGTTTCATCCAACCTAGTATATCTCCTTGGGGTGCACCTGTGTTATTTGTGAAGAAGAAGGATGGATCTCTTCGTATGTGTATTGATTACCGACAGTTAAATAAGGTGACCATTAAGAACAAGTATCCACTCCCTAGGATTGATGACTTATTTAATCAACTTCAAAGAGCGAGTTACTTTTCAAAAATTGATTTGAGGTCGGGTTATCACCAACATAGGGTGAGAGGTGTTGATGTTCCGAAAACAGCCTTCCGAACAAGATATGGTCATTTTGAGTTCTTAGTGATGTCCTTTGGTCTTACAAATTCCCCGACGACTTTCATGGACCTTATGAATCGTGTGTTTAGAAATTTTCTGGACTCATTTGTTATTGTCTTTATTGATGGCATCTTGATATACTCTAAAAGTGAGGATGATCACATGAATCATTTGAGGATAGTATTGCAAGCCCTCAAAGATCACCAACTCTATGCTAAGTTTAGCAAGTGCTAGTTTTGGCTAAGATCGGTTGCTCTCCTTGGTCACATTGTTTCTAGTGAGGGTATAGAAGTTGATCCAAAGAAAACCGATGCCGTCAAAAGTTGGCTTAGACCTTTGAATCCTTTCGACATCCGAAGCTTTTTGGATTTGGCCGGTTACTACCGGAGGTTTATTGAGGGATTTTCATCTATTGCATCTCCACTAACGGCCTTAACTCAAAAGAAGCCCAAGTTCGAATGGTCGGAATCTTGTGAAAAGAGCTTCCAATTGTTGAAAGATATGCTCACCTCCGCTCCGATTTTGACCTTACCGGAGGGCACCAAAGGGTTTGTAGTATATTGTGATGCTTCCCGAGTGGGTTTGGGTTGTGTCCTCATGCAACATGGTAAGGTTATAGCTTATGCCTCGAGACAACTCAAGGTGCATGAGAAGAATTATGCAACTCATGACCTTGAGCTAGCGGCTGTAGTCTTTGCTTTAAAGATTTGGAGACACTACCTCTATGGGGTACATGTGGATGTGTTTACCGACCACAAGAGTCTTCAATATGGTTTTAGCCAAAAAGAATTGAATCTTCGACAAAGGAGGTGGCTGGAACTCTTAAAAGATTATGATATTAGTGTCCTTTACCACCTCGGAAAAGTAAATGTGGTTGCGGATGCTTTGAGTCGTATATCTATGGGTAGTGTGTCATATGTGGAAGAAGAGAAAAGGGAGTTAGCCCGTGATGTACATAGGCTAGCCCAGTTGGGTGTACGACTTGAAGATTCTCCAAAAGGAGGTGTCATGGTCCGTCATAATTCCGAGTCATCGGTTGTTGTTGACGTGAAGTCTAAGCAACATCTTGATTTTAATGGAACTAAAAGAGTCGTTCTCAACAAAGCAATAGAAACTTTCTCTCAAGGAGAAGATGGGGTGCTTAGGCACCAATGAGAATATGTGTGCCGGATATGGATGGCCTAAGAGAGACAATCTTAGAGGAGGCCCATGGGTCCCGATACTCCATCCATCCGGGAGCCACCAAAATGTATCGCGACTTACGTGAGATTTATTGGTGGAACGGAGTGAAAAGAGACATAGAATATTTTGTGGCTAGTTGCTTGAATTGCCAACAAGTCAAAGCCGAGCACCAAGGACCGGGAGGTCTAACTCAAGATATTGATACCCCCACTTGAAAGTGGGAAGAGATCAATATGGACTTCGCGGTAGGTTTGCCTCGAACCCGTAGGCAACATAATTCCATTTGGGTCATTGTGGATAGATTGACTAAATCAGCCCATTTCCTTCCCGTCAAGGTTTCTTATTCGGTGGAAGATTATGCTAAGTTGTACATTAAGGAGATTGTGAAAATGCATGGGGTCCCATTGTTGATTATTTCGGATAGAGGTGCCCAATTTACTTCCCGTTTTTGGAGGTCATTCCAAAGTGGGCTTGGTACTCAAGTGAAACTTAGTACCGCATTTCACCCTTAAACGGATGGTCAAGCGGAACGCACCATCCAAACCTTAGAGGACATGTTGAGAGCGTGTGCCATTGACTTCAAAGGTAATTGGGATGACCACCTACCTTTAATAGAATTTTCCTACAACAATAGTTCCACTCAAGTATTGCTATGGCACCCTTTGAAGCACTTTATGGTATAAGGTGTCGATCTTCGGTTGGGTGGTTTGAAGTAGGTGAATTTTCTCTTCTTGGTCCCGAGGTAGTCTATGAGGCTACGGAAAAAGTTTAACTTATAAGGGATAGGTTGAAAATGGCTCATAGTCGGCAAAAGTCTTATGCCGATAATAGAAAGAGAGATCTTGAATTTGAAGTAGGTGATTGGGTGGGTCTACTTAAAAATCTCACCCATGAAAGGGGTGATGAGGTTTGGTAAGAAAGGGAAGCTTAGCCCCCGGTATGTTGGGCCTTATGAGATCTTGAAGCATGTCGGAAAGGTCGCTTATGAGTTGAAATTACCCATCGAACTGGCCCCGATTCACCCGGTGTTCCATATTTCTATGTTAAAGAAGTGTATAGATGACTCGATGTCCATTCTCCCTCTAGAAGGTTTAGGGGTGAATGAGAACCTTTCTTATGAAGAGGTTCCGGTTGAAATCCTAGGTCATCAAGTTAAGAAGTTGAGGAATAAAGAGGTTGCCTTCGTAAAAGTCCTATGGAGAAACCACCTAATTGAGGGTGCAACATGGGAGGCCGAGGCCGACATGAAATCCCGCTACCCTCATCTTTTTCCTCCTACTCCTAGCCATAGTTGAGGTTAGTAGTCTCTCTTAATTTGATATAAATTGAAAATCAGGTGTGTTGATGATTATGACATGATTTCCTTGTATGTGCATATTTTTGTGAAAATTCATGCTTAAGTTGTATTTTGAGTTTTCATGAATGTTGTTTCTCATGGTTGATATTGCACGCATAGATGTTGTGTGATGTTGTCTTCATGAGAGTTGTAATAGGCATGCTTGATGATGTCTTGCTAAAGAAATGTCTTGTTGATTGCTTAATATATATGTTGATGCTCATTGAATATGGAGAAGGTAGTTCCTCCTATACTTATGTGAAGTAAAGAGTTTTGAGCATAGTGATGTTGTGGATTAAATTCCTATATGATATGATGATATGATGTTGTTGATGTGACAGGTTGTTGTGCTGCTAGTTTGAGTCTTTGTCTCCCTAGAAAGAAGTCGAAGTGACATTCGGGGACGAATGTTCTTAAGGGGTGGATATTGTAACACCCCGGAAATTCTATGACTTAAGTTAGAGCCTCACCATATGAATAATGACTTAAAAATAGTTAAAATGATGTTTATAAACTTAAACTAATGTAATTGACTTGGTTTGGAAGAGCAAAAGTTAAAACATCAAAAAACGACCACGACGTCCGGAAACTAGAGAAGAATGTGTTCCAGTGTGTCCTAAGGTTTTGGGTAGCTTTGGGAGTGTCGTATGATGGTATAATCTGATGAAAAGGTTTCAAACAGGTAAATATATGTTCCTAGGGTCAAAACGTTAGAATACGATGCCCCGGGGCCACCCTAAGGGACTCCGAGGAGGACCCCGACCTTAGTCAATCAAGCTGCCAAGGCAACTTGCAAATTGCACTTGGAGGGAATAGGGGCGCGTCGCGCACTTGCTTCCCCAAGGAGCAAAAAGTCAGTTCGCGACGTGGTCGTGTCGCGGGCTTTTCTGTCTCAAAATTTAATTCTAAATATCTTTAGGGAACAGCTCCGCGTCGCGGACTTATTCCGCAACGAAAATGCAAGAAATTCAGAAATCTATTTTTAATTCATTAAAGAGTCCATTTAAGTGAGGCGTATTTAGGGTACAATTGGGGACGTGTATATAATGATTTTTAAGTCAATTTACCTCCCTTTTATCACTCAAACACAAAACCCTAAAGATCTAAACCTAAAGTTCCTCTTTCTCTCTACTCTACCTCTCTTCTCAAGAACTCCACTGAAGAAGATTGGAACTTTAAGAAGAAGATCAACTCTCCAAGGTTTCAACTCAGATTTTCGTGGTTAATTCATGTATAAGGTATGGTTTCTTATCACTCTTGGGATTCCTTTTCCCAAGAGGCCCCTTCAAGATGAATTTCAAAATCTCCAATTTCTAGGTTTCAATCCAAAAATGTGGGTCTTCTTTCTAAAGTGAAATTGATGTTATAACCTGACTTTGAATGATGTTATATGAACAATTATGGATGAATTTATGTTGTATTGGTGGTTCCTTGAAGAATTCCCCATGAGACCCATGTTTCTCCTTCTTTTCCTAATTCTAATCCTAATTTGTGCTGGATATTGATTGAAGGCTATGAATTGAATGTGATTTTATGTAATTCATGTTTGTATGATGATTCTGTCCTAGGTTATGTATAATTTCTATGAAATTAGGGTTGAGTAATTGAATGAAGCCTTGAATGCTATGAAGGGAATATGTCAATTGCTTATATTGATGTTGATTATGTTATTACTTCATGAATTACCTTCTATTATGTATTGGTTATGAATTGCTTGGTAATTGAAGTATGGATGTTCCAGGAAGGGCAAGAAGGTATGAAGGTTGGTTCTTCTTTGAACTCAAGTATGAAAGGTGAATTACTTAGATTGTAATGATGCTATACCTAATGTGTTATTGTGGTGTTGATGACCTTGTTTCCTCATTCTTAACCCTCTACACTTGAATTAGCTATGAAGTATGTATGTATATTATGGTATGATTGTTATATGATTGAAAAGTAGTTCTCATGATTGTAGTGTAATGTAAAGTGAAAGGTTTACTCACTTGCTAAGTGTTTCTAAAGTGAAAGGATTGTTACTCACTTATGAACATATATGAGCTATTATGATAGGATCTCTACATAAGAGTCTAGTAAAGGCTAATGTGAACTTATGTGATAACTAAAGATGATTACAAAAGGGAATCAGATGCTTAGCACCGAAAGGGCATGTAAATGAGATGGGGGTCTCACGTTTAGTAAGTTCGGCTCCCCTCATGTGTTTCCTCACGTTTAGCATGTCCGGATTACCTACGGTATGTGTTGTCTCGTGAGATGGAAACCCCCACGTTTAGTAAGTTAGGGTTTCTAGAAGCAATCTCCTTGACCCTTAACTATGTGCCCACATAGGAATCTAGCTTAGTAGATCCACCTAGATAGCTATGTACGAATGGTTACACCTTAGGTAAGTGTTAACCCTCTCTTTTCGGTGTGGGAGTAGAACGCCGAATTCCATGTTGCTCTCATGGTCTATGTAGGTTATTGCAACATTTCCCTAATGTAAAAGTAAATGAAGGTATGAAAGGTGTGAACTCTTACTAGGGCTTTCTTAATGGTTTCTACATAGTGTAAGGGAGGGTATGAGACTTCTCTTGCACATTGCACTTGTGGGATCCTAAGAGATGGTTGGAGTAGTGTTCTCTTATGATTATGATGGTTATGACTTATGTATGTTGAAGCTATGTTATGTATGATCATTATGAATATGGTAAGTTATGATGAAATATGATCTTATGAATGTATGCATGAAGTAGGTTGCCTAATGTGATACTTGGCTTTGAATAGGGTAATGGGGTTCTATTCTTTGCATTGCACTAGTATTGCTTGGGCTGTCTACATGTTGAGATGATATTATGTTGGTTTGGACTATGATACTTAATTATGTGCATATTGGATTTACTTGGCAAAAAGCATGTTTTGAATAAAATGTCCTTTTATGCATGTTTCAATGGTTTTTATGCATAGTAGCCATACTTAGTACGTGTGTTGTACTAACCCATATTTTCTCCTTTTCCCAAACATTTAGGTTCGGGCCGTTGAGGATTCAAGCTTACTTCTCAAGACACTTGGAGTTGCTTCCCCAAGTTGGTGAGTCCTCAAGTCCGAGGACAAGACCCTATGATCTAGCTTCTATGTTTAGTTCTTTGCTTATGTTGAAGACATTGTTGTACTTCCTATTTTCAAGACTTCTTATTGATGCAAGGGCTAAGTCCTATTTTCGATACTTCTATGTCTAGATGGTGCATTGTGACGAAGTTAGATTCTATTTTTCATATAAGAAGTGAAGTTGAACTTCCAAAGTAAATGTTTTAAATTTTTCGTGATTTTATTCTATGATACATGTTATGATGAATGCTAAGGGCTTGTATAAGACCTCTTCGAGGTCGAATACGCAGGTAACGACTAGGGGGTGCTCTCGGGTCGTTACAGTTTAGTTATGTACATAAATGAGACCAAAAGGAGATTCTATGAACTGATGTTATGAGATTGAAAGAAGAATAGTGTCATTGAAGATGTCCCAGCCTATCCATAAATGTTTATCACTAGATTACTTGGTAATTACTTGAATTTCTAAAGTTTTAGTGTAATTGTTGCATTTGTTACCACAAGCTCTTTTAGTAAATTTGGTGGAATCATCCACCCATTTGTTCTAATCTACTACAATGAACAAGTCCACACTCTTAATTTCTTAGTTGAATTCTTATCAATATATCAATCCTTATGGGATTTAACCTCGACTCTTAGTTGAGTATTTTTATTGACAACAATCGCTTGCTCTTTGAATTTGTTTTAGTGAGTAGTCAAAATCCACAAGGGAGCTTAGAATCAGCATGGAAGCCTCCAGATTCGCACGAAAGGTTGTGTTATACCAAACTCAACATTACAGAGTTAACCATAATGACAAGATTATTTTCTTGTCATGTTTACCAATAATGTTGACCAAAGTCAAAGTTAGGCCAGAGCTTAAAAGCTAAAACGCCTAATGGCATCAACTCACACCGAAAACCTGACGACCTGAGTGGACCATGCTAGTAGCCTAAAACGACCCTTCTTGAGTTTGTGGAACCATCAAAATTGCATTCTGAGGCCGTTTTCCTATACTTTTGATCGAAATCAACCATTTAAGATTCAAAAGCTCCAAAACATAAAAATATACATACAAACCAAACGAATGACCATGTGACTAAGATATCAATCCCACAAAATCATAAATGACCTGAGATCGTTATAGAAACACTCTAAATGATGAAAAAGGTATAAACACATAAATAACCTGGAGGGCCATTATATTATCCATCTTTTCGAGCAACATTAGACTATTAATTAATGTTTTTCTATGTTTTTGGGGCCTCATCCCCATCTGGACTTGTTTATAGTTTTGGTACCATGACTTTTATTTCTTAGGGTTTTACTTCTGCAATTGTTTTGAACTATTGATTAAATTTATGGGAATTTGATTCTTTAGTTGTTTTAAAACTATTTTTCCTTAGTATTTATGTCATGGTTTTAATAAATGGTATGTTGGGTTAATTTTAGGTTGGTAGTTGGTTCTCCCACCATGTGGTTTACTGTGGGTGCCACTCACGACAGTTTGGGTCCTGACAAAGTTGGTATTAGATCCCCAGGTTTATTTATTTCATTGTACAAAAATGAGTCCAGTAGAGTCATGCGGTATGGTACATCGATTTCTGTACTTTTCAGCAACATGCTACATGAATTTTGGAAATTCTCTCTTCTTTCTTCCTTCATGCTATGAATTTTGGAAATTCTCTCTTCTTTCTTCCTTTATGCTATGACTTGATTCCAATTGGTATCTAACTTCTTCCACTCTTCAGACTTTAGTGATATTAGCTCTCATGGAAATTAACTAATTCCCTGTAAAAACTTTGGTGACAATTTGTATTTTCATTAAAGTGAATATTTATTGCTGTTAATTTTTTTATTGATTTAGTATGTGTGTGTGAAGGGACTACTTTCCTAAAAAACTTGTGGGTGTAAATGAAAATAGACTCTTTCAAAAGAGGAAAATAAAAGAAAATTATAATTACCAACTCCTAGGTCCTAGCACGTTTAAGCATAAAACAAAAGGCCTCAAAAAGTTGAAACAAACATATAATTTACTTGTACTTCAAATATTTCTTTAGTCCTACCAAAATACAACTATTTAAGATGTTTCTTAAAAATATAACACAATATGATATGATTAATGACACTAAAATATCCAACAAAAATAATAATAATGAAATCGCGTAAAACAAATATTGCAAATTAACAAGTCATAATGAAAATGATCATAATTTAAAAGTACTAAATCATGCTA
>JAJOOH010015662.1:0-13744 GCA_029582605.1 Solanum gracilifrons
AATAGGAGGATAAAACCTGTATTATATTTAAATTGTGATGATAGAGAAGCTATTGCAAAATGAAAACAAAGGAATAGAAGGATAAAACTAGTATCTTTCTTAAAATAATTTTGAAACTACCATGTTTGCTGACAATGATATTTATTGTTTTGCAAATTATTTTTTTGGTTGTATAACCTAATAGATTAATACTTTGATTGATCTTACTTCTAAATATGATCAAACATCAAAATATAATAATGTAGCTAAAGTAGTCTATAGTTCAATTCTCATTTTACACAAGGCTCAACTTCTTAACAGAACTATTAAAAAGATTACATGAATACTTACCCCAATCCATCAAGAATAATAATCAATCTCTGGAGTTCATCATACTTTCCAACATTTGGAGGATCTTGCCACTGTGCAAAAGCTTTTGTAGGAGGTTGTGTAGTTTGTGAACGACTATTACCTCCAAGACCCATCTAAAAAATAAGAATAAGAAAATATAGCAGATTAATCCAAAGAATCGATGTCGAAGTCCTGTTAACTCTAGAAAATAGAGCATTTGTAAAAGATTAATACAACATATATTTTTCAATGATGAAGAATCCATAATTAGAATCAAGAGATGTTGTTGCTAAAGGAGTCTTCAAGTCAAAAACTATGAAATGTTTGTGGCCTCATTTGTATACACTTAATGGAGGTCTGAATCCTAATCATTCAAATCAACCCATTAAGTGCATTTGTTCTTAAGGTTTAAATCTGAATGATTAAGACTCTGCCTATTAAGTGCATTTGTTTTCATTCCTATTAAACCTCTTAATGGGTCTAAACAGATCTGAACGAATCAAATCTATAACAGAATCCTAACATCGTCCAAAGGCTCGTTATTCTTCACGCCACTTACTTTTCTTCGCAATCACATATCATTTTTTTCTCTCCTCTTCAACTGCTACTTTGTTTTATGATATCCCATTTATGATTTTAAAGAAAACAACTTTACCTTCTGATATGTGTGAATTCAATATAAATTTCTCTTTGCAAACTCATTGATTACTAAAATAAATAGTTTGAGCAAAAGGTTGCCTCTATATATG
Organism: Solanum gracilifrons; assembly: GCA_029582605.1. Classification (NCBI taxonomy): domain Eukaryota; kingdom Viridiplantae; phylum Streptophyta; class Magnoliopsida; order Solanales; family Solanaceae; genus Solanum; species Solanum gracilifrons. The sequence continues at coordinate 1,080 of JAJOOH010015662.1, forward strand.
TAATCAATCTCATGAAAAATAAGTATTTCCCCTCTACTTATTGGTTTTATTTGTCAACTAATCTATGTTTACAACTTCAAACATATGTGAATATACCAAAAAATGGTTAAAAACTTATCAGGGACCAAGAACAAAGAGAATCTCTTACTTGCACACAAGAAATTACAGTTGACAAAGCAACTTTAGCCTTCGAGTTACTTGGAGATTTTGATGGACATTAGCTTGATTCATTAAGTAATTCATGTTATATTGTTATGGTATATTTTTATATTAATATATAATTTTATTTGTATTTTAGTTAGTAAAATTTTAATATAAAATATAGTTTTTTTGGACATTATTTTCTATCAAAAAAAATTATTTTTCTGAAATGAAAATTTATAATATTTTATTGATACAGTGTAATTTCATATGCACATTTAGATATTGAAAACAAACAAACTTAATCATTTGTTCAGATCAATAGACTATCTTAATATTCAAATCCGTACATCTAGGTCTTAATTCACATTGTTAGATAGAGATAGGTTTTGACGAGTGACAGGTGCAAGGAACGAGTTCTACAAACATGATCACAGAAGAGCAAATCCCAACTGGAAATAGAGATAAACAATAATGTTGAGGCGGTGAAAATAGTATAGTACTCCAAGTCCCATGAGGAAAAGGAACCACTACAAGTATTCCAAGTCTCATGAGGAAAAGGAATCACTTCAAGTTTGCTAAAGTAGAGTTGAAGTAGGAAGGGACTCTTGTTCTATATATAGAGCAAGGTTTTCTCCAAAGAAGGTTGTGCACTTACATAGAGCGATACGAGTAAAACATAGTATAATTGTGAGATATTTGAAATTGAAGTTTTGTTGAAGTGCTGCGAAGAACATAATTGAAGAATTTTATTATGTTTAGTTTGAGTCTTTTGTTAAAGTAGTCGTAATTTATTTGCTGTGAAATTTAGTGTCTTTGGATCTTTGAGTTGGGGGTAACTTGAACATCTGAGAGAACATGAACCTAGGGGTTTGTGTTCTGAGTCTAGGAATTAGACTTTATAATTCCTTAGGTTACATTGGTTTGTAATTATTTCTAGTTTGAGGTTTTATTGAGTTGCTAAAAGTTTGAAAGTGAAATTGATTGGCAATTACAAACGTACTTATTTTGAACTACTAAACATTCTAAGGATCAGATAACCCATTCACGATCCCTAGAAGAAGTACAGAGGTTAGAATTCCAACAATTGGTCTCAGGGCAGGTTATCTTAATCAAAAGTCTTATAAGTCAAGGTAAGATCACTATGAATTATTCACCTCCTCTTGGACACGGTCAAGCACATCACATAAACAGGCCACCCTTATTTAATGGGCAATATTACTCTTAGTGGAAGGAAAGAATGGAAGACTTCATTCAAGCTGAAGACTATGAACTATGGATGAGAGTTACTAATGGACCTTTAGTGCCTTCAATCAAGGACAGTGAAGGAAAGGACATTCCTAAACCTAAGGCTCTATATGGCGAAGATGACTACAAGATTCTAGGAAAGAATGACAAGGCTTAATGTATTCTCGTATGTGGACTCAGACCTTACAAGTTCAACCACATCTCTGGATGTACCACTACTAAACAAATATGGGATACACTTCTAAATGCACATGAAGATACTACCCAAGTTCAAAAGATTAGAATCACTATATTATGCACTGAATATAAGTCCTTCACGATGAAAAATAGAGAGACACTTTATGATCACTAGATTCACCAGAGTGGTCAACGAATTAATGTCCTTAGGAAAAATATACACTAGAGAGGAACATGTAGATAAGGTTCTTCGAACTATACCCAAATCATGGAAATCAAAGTTACTCCAATAAGAGAAGCCAAAGACTTAATAAATATAACCTTAGATGAGCTTGTATGAAATCTAAAAACATAAGAGACTTGCTCTCAAGCCAACTTATGAGAATGATTAATCTAATCTAGATGATGATGATATAGCCTTGATAGGTAAAAATTTCAAGAAACTCTTCAAGGAAGGCATGAACTATGGAAAGAAACCTTCTCCTACCAAGAAGAATAGCACAGATAAGGGTCAGAATGGAGGATGTTATAAATGGGGTGAAACCGACCATCAAGTCAAGGACTGTCCTATGTGGAAAGTTGAGTGGATAAAATAAAGGGTAGAAAACGAGAAAAGAGAACAAGGAAACAAAAGGAAAAATAATGAAAAGGAAAATAATCAAGCTATGTATGCTAGGCAAGAACAAGTACAGATAAATCTGAGGAGAATGATGACATTGAACTTATGGCTATAGAAGATTCAGAACCTAATCGATCTGATTCCGACACTGAGGAGGAGAAGATAAGCATTTCTGATCTCAAAGATAAACCAGTGAAGAAATTATCCTCTTTAATGATCACTCTCATAAATACCATACAAGAAATGAACACTAACAAGAATCAGTTGGGAGCTTCTATGACTAGTCTAAAGTTTGAGTACATTGATCTAGTAAAACTCAATACTGAGTTAAAAGAAAAGAACAAAAATCTTCTTGAAAGGAATTATCAACTTGATTATTGTAAGCTTTCCCTAAAAAAAAATCTTAAAATTAAGTGTCATTAGTAAGGAAAAAGATAAGGAGAGTGATCAACCCCTGCGTGAATAAGAAGTCAAAAGACTTAAAAATGAATTATTCTCAGAAAAGGAAAACTCTAGGAGAATGAATCTTGAATTAGCTAGAATCAAATATTAGCTTGAACAAGAAAATAAATGGACTAAGTTTTACATGATTGTAACCCATCTAGGAACTAACACATGTAACATAAAAGCTAGAATATGTTTTGATAATCAATCTATGAATGGAAATCCTGCATTCTGAACACTTTGTGGTAACATGAGTCACTCTAGAAACACATGTCCTACAACCAAAATTAATACTACCGAAAATATTAAAACTAACACATACCAAAGGAACATGTATGTACTAAAGAATACAAAATTACCTAACTGGATAAACAAGGACCTTATTCACCATTTTGATCAAAATAAAGGACCCAAGTTAATTTGGGTTCCAAAATCTAACTCTTGAATTTTTCAGGAAAAGGTGAGGGGAAGCAAGCAATACTAGTATATGGACAACACTTGCTCAAGGCACATGACTGGAGATAAATCAAAATTCCTCTCACTTGAAGAAAGAAAACCTAGAATAGTATCATTTGGCGGTGGACAAAAAGGTCAGATTAAAGGCATTGGAAAAATAGGTAAGACTAGTGAATACTCAATCTAAAATGTGTATCATGTTGGAGTCTTGCATCACAGTTGCTCAGCATATCACAACTTTGTGATAAAGGAAACAAGGTAATTTCCTCTTCCATTGGAGTTGAAGTAATAAAACTCGAAACAAAGGAAACTATCTTAACTGGACAAAGATATATGCATGTATATATTGTAGATACTATAAAGGTACCTGCTGAAAATCTTATACGTCTAAGTGTAATGGACAGAAATCCTTCACTATGGCATAAACGTCAAGGTCATGCTAGTCACGTACAACTAATTAAACAGACTTATTTCTAAAGATTTAGTAATAGGACTTCCTAAAACTAAGTTAAAAGAAGAAAGATTTTGTGAAGCATGTAGTTGACGAAAAAGACTAAAATCATCCTTTAAAACTAAACAGATTATAAGATCAACTAGATCCTTAGAACTGGTACACATGGATCTATGTGGTGGGTTAGAAGTAGAGGTGGACAATTATGTGTTTGTAATAGTAGATTATAAAGATTCAGATGAAAATGCAAAAGGATGATACTATTAAATCTAGCAGCAAGCTTTTAAATACAAACTAAGCAACTAACTGAACCTAAAGTGCATGCCACTATCTGCACATTATCTACCACTAACAATTAACTATCCTAAATATGCTCCAACCATCAGGAGACTTATTCAACCTATAAAATATAGTGACAAGAGATAAATAAGGATAGTTAATACACCCCCTCAAGTAAGGCAAGGTCTAACAATGCTTAATTTGGAACGACACCTAGTAAAGGCTGACTTAGGCAGTGGCTTACTGAAGTTATCAACAAGTTGATCACAAGCATGAGTATGAGTAACATTAACTCGATGAGCTTGAACCTGGTCACGGACATATGCAAAATCTACAGCAACATGTTTCATACGGGTATGGAACTCTGGATTGTGAGATAAGTAAGTAACTCCAACATTGTCACAGTAGATTGTTCGCGTCTTCGAAATGCTAACATGTAACTCATGAAGTAAGTTCCGCACCCACTTGATCTCTGCAAGTGCAGTGGCGACTGATTTGTACTTTGCCTCAGTAGACGAATGAGCCACTGCACGCTTCTTCTTTGATGACCAACTGACTGGATTTGGTCCAAAGAAAACTATGTAACATGAAGTAGAATTTATGTCATTCGGATCACCAACCTAGTTAGCAGCAGCATACATATACAAATTTGAGTCAGATCTATGATCAATGTGAAGGCCCGAACTTGCGGTTTATTTGAGATACTGTAGTACTCTTTTAACTGCTTTCGAATGCTCATCAGTTGGAGTGTGCATAAATTGCGACAATTTACTGAATGCATAAGATATGTCAGGCCTAGTGAGGGACAAATACTACAATTTGCCAAGGGTGCACCGGTAGCGCGTGGCATCAGTAGGCGGCGAGCCATCAGCAACTCAAAGTGGTACACTAGAACACATGGGAGTGGAAACACCTTTACAATTGTCCATGTCCAGTTCGGAAAGAATTTCCAGAATGTATTTGGATTAAGAAAGAATGAGGCCATTTGGTACTCACTTAACATCAACACCTAAGAAGTAGTTGAGAGAGCCAAGATCTTTTAGTGAAAATAGGTCCGCCAAGGAATTAATGACAAATTTAATCACCTGTGGCTGGTTGCCAGTAATTATGATGTCATCAACATAGACAAGGACATAAATGACTACAGCCATCTCCTTCCAGACAAATAAAGAGTTGTCAGATTCTGTTCTGACAAATTACATTTTCAGCAAATGTGCAAACAGGGCATTATACCAAGCCCGAGAGGCTTGTTTGAGGCCATAGATAGCTTTCTTCAGTTTGCAGACATGGGTTGGAAATTGGGGATTAATAAAGCCTCGGGGTTGAGGCATAAAAATTTCTTCATCCAACTCTCTATGTAGGAAAGCATTATTGACATCAAGTTGATGGATTGGCCAATTGTGTTGCACAACTATAGATAGCACCAATCTTACGATTGTCAGTTTGACAATAGGACTAAACGTCTCATGAAAATATAAGCCAAAGCGTTGCGTGAACCCTTTGGCAACTAGAGGGGCTTTGTAACGGTCTATAAAACCATCTGCTCTTTTCTTGATCCTGTACAACCACTTGCAGTCCACAACATTTTTTGATGTGTCTCGCGGCATGAGTTCCCAAGTTTAATTTCTTATTAAAGCATCATATTCTACTTACATTGCTTCTCTCCACCCTTCATGTTTATGAGCTTGTTTGAAAGTTACCGGCGTAGGAGTCAAATGGGTCAGAAAAGAAAGCTTTATGTTAGGCTTGAAGATACTATTTTGGGATCGAGTTATAATTCGATTCGAGGATGATGGTTGAATCGGGGCAACAGGTGATGATGAAGAGGTATGTATTGTTGGTTGTGTGGGATGTGAAGCTTGTTGGGGCGGCAGGGGTGGAGGAGGGGATTCTGTGGTGGTTGGGTTTCGTCGCTGGTATGTGAGCAAAGGTTTATGTGGAGCAGGGTCAGGCGGAAGAGAAGGGGCAGAAAGATGAGTAGAAGAAGAAATAGGAATTTGTGAATTACCTGATGTCTCGGGAGATGCTAGTACTTGGCCGTGTCTGTTAGAGTGAGCATTGCCAGGGGAAGAGGTTGTATTGTTAGAGTTGGACTCTACATGGATTGGAATAAGAGATGGAATAGAGAGAGGAGGAGTTAGAATTGTAGTTGGACTCTCCTCTTTGGAGTCAATAACTTCCCAGTTTAATTGGGAAGTATATTTTCGTAGATGGATGAACATTTGTTGAAAAGGAAATTCTTTTTCAAAAAATTGAACATCATGACTTATGAAAATTCTGGACTGGATGGGGTCAAAATAGATGTGAGCATGGTGAGTCTGAGAGATATCCAAATACACATACAGGGTGGATAGGGGTTCAAGTTTATTATTGATATAAGGTTTAAGCCAAGGATAATAGAGACAACCAAAAACTTTTAGGGCGTTATAGTCCGGTGATTGACCAAATAACTTTTGGTAGGGTGACTCACTATTGAGGATGGGAGTGGGAAGTCGGTTAATAAGGTAGACAACATAGTGACAGGCAAAGGACCATAGATCGGGGGGTAATGATGCCTAATGAAGAAGGGTTTTAGCAATTTCAAGAATATGACGATGTCGACGTTCAGCTATGGTAACACGCTAGGGTGTGTAGGGAGGAAAAAGTAAGTGTTCAATGCCATGTTTCTGAAGATAGGGCTGAAGACCAATGAACTCACCCCCTCCATCTGTATAAATGGAAGAAATTTTTATTTTGAAGACATTTTCAACTAAAGGATGAAACTTCGAAAAAATGGAACGCCACCTCACTTTTATTTTTAAGAGTATACAACCAAGTATATTTGGTGTATTGATCAACAAAAATGCAATAATATAACTTCTTGTCAAGTGATAAGATGGGTGATAGTCCCCATAAATCGCTAAAGATAATATGGAGAGGAAAATTACCGGACAAAGTGAGCCGCTTGAATGGTAAACGATGCGCTTTATTAGAAGAACAAGTATTACAAAGTTCAAACTTTTCTTTGGTAGAAACAACTGGTAAAGAAAATTTCTTCAAAATAAAATTTAAAATGGTAGAGTGGGGATGACCCAATCGACAATGTCAGAGTTGAACCGAGGCTCTTGTGGAGGCAAGGTTAATGAATGATTTCCTGGATTGAAGATGTGGCCACTCATACAGTCCATTTTTATTCCGGCCTTGTACCAACGGCTTTAGAGTATGTAAGTCCTTCACAACAAAAGTAAAAGGAAAAAATTCAACAGATGTGAGGTTATCTTTACAAAACTTAGCAACAGAAATGAGATTCTTTTTAATGGACAGAGCACAAAGTGTGTCAGAAAGCTTAAAAGCAGTTTTAGATGCCTGAATGAGAGTTGAACTAGTATAAGTGATAGGAATGGTTTTATCGTCACCCATGGAGATTTCTTCCGTTCCTTTATACTCTTCAAGGTTGTGGGGTTCAGTAGTGACATGGTGAGTTGCACTAGAGTCTAGAACCCAAGAGTTTCCAAACGATTGTAGGCCAGATATAAAGTTAACCTTAGCTTCAAAATGATTGTGCGACTTGGAGCGACATACATCTGCTATGTGACCAAACTTTTGGCACAATTGACATTTGACAGATTGCTTAAAGTGTCTCCTGTTTTGTTGATTGTTGCAATCCGATTGCAGATTATTGGAATTCCATTGTCAAGACTAAGATGGTTTATGTAGTTGATTGTTGAAGCGAGAATTATTCCAATTGAATTGCGGAGGTGTGTTCGACTTCTGGACAACAACAATTGTGATCATAAATGATGGTTTTACCAGATCTTGATGTTTGAGGAAAAGCTCATGATCTGTGAGCTTGTGAAATAATTCTTCAAAGCTCATGGAAGAGTCTCGTGCGCGTATTGTAGCAGAGATTTCACGGTACTTGGGTCCAAGACCACTTAGAATTTTGACATTAAGTTCATCATCATTGACAGGTGAACCAGCAACTTTGAGAGTATCAGAGAGGGAACGAACCTCCTGTAAGTATTCTACAATGGCTTTAGAAGCATTCTTAGTATTTTGCAATTGATCTCGCAAGCTAAAGATGCGAGTATGACTTTTATTGGCATAGGTTGTGTGAAGAAGTTCCCACGCTTTGTAAGTATGTAGTTGCGGCAATAGTTGAAGCAATGGTAGGATTGACCGATACCATCATTGCTTGTTGGATCAATTGATCTTGAGAGAACCAAATCTGATAATTAGGATTTGGTACAGTAAGATTATTTTCGATAATCGTGGAGGATGGAGCTGTTGTGGATCCATCAAGATGCCCCATGAGTTGATGCCCGTTTAGTAGCATCACAAGTTGTTCTTTCCAGGTTGAAAAGTTGAGGTTACCTTGTAGCTTAAGAGGTAACTAAGCAACAGGGTTAAATTGCACCACATGAGTGGTGGCAGAAACTGTAGAACTGCTGGCAGCAGTAGCATCAGTAACTGGAGCTGTAGATGAGCAAGCTTTAAAAGAAATAGATGGATCTAACTCGGTGGAGCTTATAATGCTCTGATACCATATAAAGATTCAGATGAGAATGCAAAATGATGATACTATTAAATCTGGCAGCAAGCTTTTAAATACAAACTAAGCAACTAACTGAACCTAAAGTGCAGGCCACTATCTGCACATTATCTACCACTAACAACTAACTATCCTAAATATGCTCCAACCATCAGGAGACTTATTCAACCTATAAAATATAGTAACAAGAGATAAATAAGGATAGTTAATATAGATAAGTTTACAAGGTACACTTGGACACTTTTTATTGCTTCAAAGGATGATGCATTTGAAGCCTTCTATACATTGATAAGAAAACTTCAAAAGAAACTTGACAAACAAGTGGTAGCTATCAGATCCATGGAACAAAATTTGAGAACTCTAACTTTGTTCAATATTATAAATCTCGTAGGCTTGACCATAATTTCTATGCTCCTAGGACTCCTCAACAAAATGGAATAGAAAAAAAGGATAAACAGAACCCTTCAAGAAATGGCTAGAACTATGATGATTGGTAGCAACATAACTAATCAATTTTGGGCTAACGCCATGAATACTGCATGATATACTATAAATAGGTGTATGTCTAGATCCATGCTAGATAAAACTCCCTACAAATTGCTAAAAGGCAGAAAACCTAGCATATCTCACCTAAGAACCTTCAACTGTAAATGGTTCATTCATAGTAATGGAAATAATATGTTAGGAAAGTTTGATGCTAGAAGTGATGAAAGAATTTTTCTAGGTTATTCTTCATACAGAAAAGAGTTTTAGGTACTAAACAAAAGATTAATGTGTGTAGAAGAGAGACTACATGTCACGCCCCGAGCTACCCCCGAGACGCGGACACGGGACCTAGGACCACAAGTGATCCCAAGCTAACCCTGCTGGCATGATCATGAGCATACTAAATATAATAAACTGATGTGGAAGCTAAATCATACATAAGATGAAAAGATGGGGAATACACATATACTATAACTGAGATAAAGGAAAACTGATGAGTTTAATACAAAGAAGATATTAACTCAATACTAAGCTGAATCTAACTGTCTGAAAATAGCCTGACTAGAAATGCCGAGACAGGCCCCAACTAAGTCTAAAAAACTTAAACTAAAGGACTAAAATACTGAAAAGAAACCCATAACTGTTGTCCTCGAAGAATGAGGACTCACCACTAATTCTACTGAACTAGAGATTGGGAACCGATCTAAGCGTGATCTGAATGCTGAGAACCTGAACCCACATCACGAGAAGATGTAGTGCGCGTATGCATCAATAATTGAAAGGTACTGAGCATGCAGGATAGATTAAAGCTGATATAACATATAACTGAACAAAGCAATAAAGCAATGAAATAATCTGAGCATGATATAGATACTGAAAATACTGAATACTGAGCTAACTGATGCAATGACAAAATTTATAACATGCTGAGACTGAATACTGATTGTACTGAAATATGGTCAATGCATTAGAGTCTGACTGAACTGTGTGACCTACTAATAACCGACATAAAACCACATGAGCTAAATGTGGAGTCCGATGTATACGCCCTATCGAGAGGACCCAATATACCCTGCCAGAGGTATACAGGCATGCTGGCCTGATGACTAAACTGATATTGCCCACAGAGGGGACTTACACCGACGTAGCTCGTAGTTCTGGACTATATGGGTACGCTGAACCCTAGTCCAACTTGGTATTATACTACTCCCAATGAATTAAGTGGTTAACATATTATGATTGAATTTCTGTAAGTTACTAGATAGCTCCAACTGAACATGGAAACTGAGAATGCAATAATTAATCTGATAATGATGCATTAATAACTGAGGCATGTATAACTGAATAACTGAGATATCTGACCTAGCATGTGTAATTCAAGAACTCAAGAAATACATAGCTAGGGTTCTGAAATTCATGCAATAAACTGAGAAATAACATGATAATCTGATTTGGAACATGTTAATAACTAATTCATGATGATCTGCTGTAATTCTAGAAACCCTAGGTCTATTCATAATAAGGGAATCAAGAAACTGACTATATTCTAGGGACCCAATGGGCGAAAGGAACCCACTAGTAAAAACCCACATACCTGGTGATGAATTCCACGGAGAAATCCTTTGACTTCTAGGATGGAACTAAAGAAAACTTGTTGCATTCTTAAACTAGGGTTCTTGACTTCTTTTCTTCTCTTACGCTCTAATTTTTCTAAGTTTGATTAATGATTTGACTTAGGTAAGTCCTAGTTATGTTTCTAGGCTAAAACTGACTAAAATCTCAAGATTTAGGGTCTAAACGACGTATCATAGAGGTTAAATGAAATAGGAAAAGACCAAAAGACCCATGACTTAACTGGTGTCAGAGTGACTAACGGACGGGACTGACGGGCCGTCATTCAATCTACGGTCCGTCGATTGAGGTCGTCGATCAAGTCTGCTCGACAGGGCTTCACTAAAACGAGCATAACTTTTCACTCGGAGGTCGGATTTTAGCAAACTCGGTGGTTTTAGAAAGAGGATTCGATTATCTATCATATCATAGGTCATGGGACACATAATTACTTTTGTGTTAAAAGTTATGACCATCTGAAGTTGACTCAATTACAATTTTCATCTAACTGACTGCTGACTCTCACTTACGGTCAGACTTACGAACCGTGCATCGAATGACGGTCCGTGCTGGTCGACCGTAGTTTGTGTCAGAGGCTGGGTACGGGAAGTCTCGATCCATGGACACAGACCACAGACCGTGGTCTGATCTACGGACCGTGAGTCGGGTCTTAGCTAATTTTCTGAGCTGGTTTGGGGAGGGGTTGCAGTGGTGAACCACAGACCACCAGCACGGGCCGTGGTTTGACCTATGGTCCGTGGATGGCAACCGTTGGTTGCACCTGCAACTTCTCAAAATCTGCAATTTTGGTCTGTTTTGGATTCGGGGTGTTACATTATCTCCCCCGTGGGACCATTCCTCCTCGAATGAAGACTAAACTAGCGGAAATGGAGGGAGAGGGATGCAATCCCTACCACTAAACACTGAGAACTGAATTTCTGACTGAACTGAGTTCCAAGAATATTCTAATATGCTAAAAATGCAAGTATAACAGAAGGAACATGATTCTAAGACTGAATTTTATGCATGAATGACTGAAAAAGTGAAGAGGAACTATTACCTCAAGTTGGAATGGAATCGGAAGGAAAGAGGTGAGGATAGTTGGACTTCATGGCTGCTTCTGCTTCCCAAGTAGCTCCTCCCTCTACTCACTGACTCCTCCACAAAACCTTGACTAAAGCGACTTCTTTATTTCTCAACCTTCTAACTTGACAATCGAGAATCTCAACTGGTATATCCTCATAAGAAAGGCTATCTTTCACGGCCACACTCTCTAATGGCATTATGGATGCTGGATCACCCACACACTTCTTCAAAAGAGAAATGTGAAAGACTGGATGCACTGCTGCTAAGTCTGCTGGCAACTCTAACTCATAAGCCACTTTACCAATCCTTTTCAAGATCCGGTAAGGGCCTACATATCTGGGACTGAGCTTCCCTTTCTTGCCAAATCTCATCACCCCCTTCATAGGTGATACTTTCAGGAAAACCCAATCATCAACTTGGAACTCTAGTTCCCTTCTTCTCACATCTGCATAAGACTTCTGGCGACTCTGAGTAGTCTTAAGTCTATCTCTAATGAGTTGCACTTTCTCCATAGCATCAAGGACCAAACCTGGTCCTATCAAGGCTGCTTCACCTACTTTGAACCAACCAACTGCAGATCTACATCTACGCCCATACAATGCCTCATAAGGGGACATCTGAATGTTGGAATGGTAACTATTGTTGTAGGCGAACTTAATAAGAGGAAGGTGATCATCCCAACTACCCTTAAAGTCAATCACATAAGCTCTCAACATGTCCTCCAAGGTCTGGATGGTACGCTATGCCTGACCATCCATCTGGGGATGAAATGTTGTGCTAAGATTAACCAGAGTACCAAGACCTTTCTGAAATGAGAGGTAAATTGATGACCTCTATCTGAGATGATAGACAAAGTAACCCCATGCAACCTCACAATATCATTAATGTAAACCTTGGAGTAATCCTCCGCCGAATCTATAGTCTTGACCGCCAAAAAGCAAGAAGACTTAGTAACCTTATTAACAATTACCCAAATGGAGTCATGCTATCTGCAAGTACGAGGTAAACCTGTGATGACGTCCATGTTGATCACTTCCCACTTCCAAGTAGGAATATCAATCTCTTGAGTCATACCTCATGGTTTCTGATGTTCTACCTTGACTTGCTGGCAATTGGGGCACTTAGCCACAAACTCT
>JAJOOH010015663.1:0-12299 GCA_029582605.1 Solanum gracilifrons
CTAAATCCTAAAAATATGTAAACCTTAAACTTAAAAAACACAACAAAACCCTAAGCCATAAACACTAAACCATAAAAACCCTAAGAAACACTTAACCCTTAAAAACCTTGAAAAACCCCAAAACCTAAAAAACTCTAAGCTCTAAACCCTATAATGCCCTAAATCATATATGCTAAATGTTAAAAAACACACACAAAAAAAAAAAACTCAAAGCCCTAAACCTTAAGAAACCCTAAATCCTATCAACATAATATAAAACCTAAAAATTGTTTAAAACCCCTACAAAACCCTAAGCTCTAAACCCTAAATCCTATCAGTAAACCTTAAACCAAAAAAACACAAAAAAAAAATCCCTAAGCTTAAACCATAAACATTTAAAACCCTAAAAAATCTTAACCCAAAAAATCCAAATCCCTAAACCCTAAAAACCTAGGTAAAACCCTAAAAATCCCTAAACCCTAAACCTTAAGAAACCCTAAACCTTAATATAATCCCTAAAAAGCATTTAAATGCCCTAGAAAACCCTAAACCCTACAAAATCCTAAAAACACTTAGCCGTTAAACACGCTAAAACACCCAAAAACCTTTAAACAAAAAAAAACTCTAATCTCTAAACCCTATAAAGTACTAAATTGTATATGCTAAACCCTATAAAACACAAACAAAATCATAAAAGCCTTAACTCAAAAAACCCAAATCCCTAAAACCTAAAATCCTAGATAAAACACTTAACTAAAACCCTAAACCTAAAAATACCCTAAACCCTAACCTAAAACCCAAAATCCTAAACCTAAAACCCTTAGAAACCCTAAACCTTAAGAGACACTAAATCCAATAAATCCTAAAATAAACCATAAAAAACATTTGAATCTCTACAAAATCCTAAACTTTAAACCCTAAATCCTAAAAATTTGTAAACCCAAAACCTAAAAAACACAAAAAAAAAAGCCTAAGCCCTAAACCCTAAACAACACTTAACCCTTAAAACCCGCAAAATACAAAAAAAAATTTAACCTAAAAAAACTCTAAGCTCTAAACCCTATAAATACCAAAATCGTATATACCAAACTATAAAAACACACGAAAAAAACCCTAAACCCTAAACCTATAAAATCCTAAAAACCCTTAACCTAATAAACCCAAAGCGCTAAACCCTACAAACCTAGATAAAACCCTTAACCTAAAACACTAAGCCTATAAAATCCTTAAACCCTAAACCCTAACCTAAAACCCTAATTCCTAAGCCTAAAACCCTAAGAAACCCTAAACCCTAAACCTTAAGAAACTCAAAATCCTATTAACCCTAAAATAAACCCAAACAACCATTTAAAACCCTAAATTGTAAACCCTAAATCCTAAAATCTGTAAATCCTAAACCTAAAAACCATAAAAAATCCAAAGCTCTTAACCCTAAACCCTAAAAAACTATAAGAACACTGAACCCGTAAAAACCCTAAAAACCCAAAACACTTAAGCCTCAAAAACTCTAAGTTCCAAATCCTATAAAGGCTAAATAGTATATGCTAAACCCTAAAATACATAAAATAACACTAAGCCATAAACCCTAAACCCTAAACCTATAAAGCCCTATAAAATCTTAACTTAGAAAATTGGAAGCCCTAAACCCTAAAAACCTAAAAACCTAAATAAAACCCTTAACACAAATCCCTAAACCTAAAGAAACCCTAAATCCTAAACCTAAAGCCCTAATAAACCCTAATCCTTAAGAAATCCTAAATCCTAAATCCTAAAAATCCTAAAATAAAACCCTAAAAACCATTTAAAACCCATAAAATCCCTAAGATCTAAACCCTTAATCCTAAAAATTTGTAAACCCTAAACCGAAAAAACACAAAAAAAAACCAAAAAAAACTCTAAGCTCTAAACGCTATAAAGCCCTAAATTGTATGTGTTAAACCCTAAAAAACACACAAAAAAAAAAAAAAACCTAAGCCCTAAACCATAAACTTATAAAACCCTTAAAAAAACCAAAGCCTTATGCGCTAAAAACCTACATAAAACCCTTACCTAAGACCCTAAATCTAAATAAAAAACTAAGCCCTAAACAATAAACCCTAACCTAAAATCCTAAATCCTAAACCTACCACCTGAAGAAACCCTATACCCTAAACCTTAAGAAACCCTAAATCCTATAAACCCTAAAATAAACACTAAAAATCATTTAAAACCCCTAAAAACCCTAAGCTCTAAACTCTAAATCCTAAAAATTTGTAAATCGTAAACCTAAAAAACACAAAAAATCCCTAACCCTAAAAAACCCTAAGAAACACTTAACCCTTAAAACCCTAAAAAAACCATACAAAACCCTAAGTCTAAAATAACTTTCAGTTCTAAACCCTTAATCCAAAAATTTGTAAACCCTAAATCGAAAACACACAAAAAAAAAAACCCAAAGCCCTAAACCCTAAACCCTACAAACCCCTAAGAAACACTTCACCTTTAAAAAAACCAATAACCCCTAAACCTACAAAAAACTCTAAGCTCTAAACCCTATAAAACCCTAAACCGTATATGCTAAACCCTAAAAAACACAAAAAAACCCTAAGTCCTAAATCCTAAACATTTCAAACCCTAAGAAACCCTTAAAACCTAAATAAAACCTTAAACTAAAACCCTAAACCTAAAAAACACTCAAAGCCCTAAACCCTAACCTAAAATCCTACGAAACCCTAAACCTTAAAAAACCATAAATCCTAAAATAAACCCTAAAATCCATTTAAGACCCCTACAAAACCCTAAGCTCTAAATGCTAAATCCTAAAAATCTGTAAACCCTAAACCTAAAAACACACAAAAAAACCCTAAGCCCTAAACCCTAAAACCCTAATAAACACTTAACCCTTAGAAACTCTAAATAATACAAAAACCCCTAAACCTAAAAAAACTCTGAGCTATACACCCTATAAACCCCTAAATCCGATATACTAAACCCTAAAGAAACACTAAAAAAAACCCTAATATTTAAACACTAAACTTATAAAATCCTAAAAATCCTTAACCGAAAAAACCCAAATCCCTAAATCCTAAAACCCTAGATAAAACCCTTAACCTAAAACCCGAAACCTACGAAAACCCTAAGACCTAAACCCTAAAGCCTAGCGTAAAACCCTAAATCCTAAACCTAAAACCCAAAGAAACACTAAACCCTAAGCCTTAAGAAAACCTAAATCCTATAAACACTAAAA
Source organism: Solanum gracilifrons (assembly GCA_029582605.1). Classification (NCBI taxonomy): domain Eukaryota; kingdom Viridiplantae; phylum Streptophyta; class Magnoliopsida; order Solanales; family Solanaceae; genus Solanum; species Solanum gracilifrons. Next base: position 3,206 of record JAJOOH010015663.1, read on the forward strand.
TAAACCCTAAAAACCACATAAAATCCCTACAAAACCCTAAGCACTAAACCATAAATCCTAAAAATAAACCCTAAAAACCATTTAAAACCCATAAAATCCCTAACCTCTAAACCCTTAATCCTAAAAATTTGTAAACCCTAAATCGAAAAAACACACAAAAAAAACTCAAAGCCCTAAACCCTAAACCCTAAAAACCCCTAAGAAAGACTTAACCCTTAAAAAACCCAATAACCCCTAAACCTTAAAAAACTCTAAGCTCTAAACCCTATAAAGCCCTAAACCGTATATGCTAAACCCTAAAAAACACAAAAAAAAGCCTTAGCCCTAAATCATAAACATTTCAAACCCTCAGAAACCTAAAGCCCTAGACCCTAAAAACCTAAATAAAACCTTAAACTAAAACCCTAAACCTAAAAAAACTCTAAGCCCTAAACCCTAAACCCTAACCTAAAATCCTACGAAACCCTAAACCTTAAAAAACCATAAATCCTAAAAATTTGTAAACCCTAAACCTAAAAACACAAAAAAAAAACTCTAAGCCCTAAACCCTAAACCCTAAGAAATACTTAACCCTTAAAAACTCTAAATAATACAAAAACCGCTAAACCTAAAAAAACTCTAAGCTATAAACCCTATAAACCCCTAAATCCTATATACTAAATCCTAAAGAAACACAAAAAAACCCTAAGACTTAAACACTAAACCTATAAAATCCTAAAAATCCTTAACCCAAAAAACCCAAAGCCCTAAACCCTAAAACCCTAGATAAAACCCTTAACCTAAAACCCGAAACCTAAAAAACCCTAAGACCTAAACCCTAAAGCCTAACGTAAAACCCTAAATCCTAAACGTAAAACCCTAAGAAATACTAAACCCTGAGCCTTAAGAAAACCTAAATCCTATAAACATTAAAATAAACCCTAAAAACCATATAAAATCCCTACAAAACCCTAACCACTAAACCATAAATCCTAAAAATCCGTAAATTCTAAACCTAAAAACATACAAACCCGAAAGCCTTAAACCATAAGATAGACCTAACCCTTAAAAACCACGAAAACCTCAAAATCCCCTAAAGAAAAAAAACTCTAAGCTCTAAACCTTATAAAGCCGTAAATTGTATGTGTTAAACCCTAAAAAACACAATAAAAACACCTAAGCTCTAAACCATAAACTTATAAAACCCTAAAAAAAACCAAAGCCTTATGCGCTAAAAACCTATATAAAACCATTACCTAAAACCCTAAATCTAAAAAAAACCTAAGCCTTAAACCGTAAACCCTAACCTAAAATCTGAAATCCTAAACCTACCACCTGAAGAAACCTATACCCTAAACTTTAAGAAACCCTAAATCCTATAAACCCTAAAATAAACACTAAAAATCATTTAAAACACCTAAAAACCCTAAGCTCTAAACTCTAAATCCTAAAAATTTGTAAACCGTAAACCTAAAAAACACAAAAAATCCCTAAACCTAAAAACCCTAAAAAACACTTAACCCTTAAAACCCTAAAAAAAAACCAACAAAAAACCCTAAGTCTAAAATAACTCTCAGCTCTAAACCATATAAATCCCTAAATCCTATATGCTAAACCCTAAAAAAACAAAAACAAAACCCTAAGCCCTAACCATAAACCTATAAAATCCTAAAAACCTTTAACCCAAAAAACTAAAACCATAAACCCTAAAAACCTAAATAAAATCCTTAACCTAAAACCCTAAGTCGAAAAAACCTTAAGCCCTAAACCCTACCCTAAAACTCTAAATCCAAAATGTAAAACCCTAAGAAACTCTAAAGCTTAAACCTTAAGAAACCCTAAATCATATAAACCGTAAAATAAACCCTGAAACCCATTTAAAATCCCTACAAAACACTAAGTTCTAAACCAGAAACCCTATAAAACACTAAAAAAAAAAACAAAGCCCTATGCCCTAAGCCTATAAAACCCAAAAAACATAACTAAAAAACCTAATGCCCTAAACCCTAAAAATCTAGATAAAACCCTTAACCTAAATCTCTAAACCCTAACCTAAACCCCTAAATCCTAAACATAAAACCCTAAGAAACTCTAAACCCTAACCTTAAGAAACCCTAAATCCTATAAACTGTAAAATTAACCCTAAAAACCATTTAAAACCCCGACAAAACCTTAAGCTCTAAAACAGAAACCCTAAGAAACACTGAACTTTTAAAAACCCTAAAAAAACCCAAAACCCCCTAAACCTAAAAAGCTCTAAGCTTTAAAACCTATCAAGCCCTAAACCTTATATGCCAAAAACTAAAAAATACAAAAAACCCTAAGCCCTAGACCATACACCTATAAAGGTCTAAAAACCCTAAAACTCCCAAAGCCCTAAACCATAGAAACCCTAGATAAAACCCTTAACCTAAAACCCTAAACCTAAAAAACACATAGCCCTAAACCCTTAACCTTAACCTAAATCCATCAATTCTAAACCTAAAACCCTAAGAAATCCTAAACCATAAGAAACCCTAAATCCTTTAAACCCTAAAAAGTATTTAAGACCCCTACAAAATCCTAACCTATAAACCCTAAATTCTAAAAAATCCGTAAATATTAAACCTTAGAAAACCCTAAGAAACACTTAACCCTTACAAACCCTAAATAACCCAAAAATCTCTTAACCTAAAAAAAAACTCTAAGCTCTAAACCCTATAATGCGCTAAAACGTACATGCTAAACCCTAAAACGCCACAAAAAAACCCTAAAAACCCTTAACATAAAAAACCCAAAGCCCTAAACCCAAAAAACCTAGATAAAACCCTTAACCTAAAACCCTAAACCATAACCTAAAACCCTAAATACTAAACCTAAAACCGTAAGAAACTGTAAACCCTAAACCTTAAGAAACCATAAATCCTATAAACCCTAAAATAAACCCTATAAACCATTTAAAATCCGTAAGAAACCCTAAGCTCTAAACCCTAAATCATAAAAAACTGTAAACCCTAAACCTATAAAACACAAAAAAAAACCTAAGCCATAAACCCTAAACCCTTAGAACACTTAACCCTTAAGAACCTTAATAATCCAAAAACAACTAAACCTAAAAAAACTCATAGCTCTAAACCCTATAAACCCTTAAATCATATATGATAAACCCTAAAAAACACCAAAAAACCATAAGCTGTAAATCCTAAACCTATAAAACCCTATAAAACCCAAAGACCTAAACCGTAAAAACCTATATAAAACCCATAACCTAAAGCCCTAAACCTCAAAAAACCCTAAACCCTAAAAACCTAGATAAAACCCTTAACACTAACCTAAAACCCTAAATCCTAAACCTATAGCGCTAAGAAACCTTAAACCCTAAACCTTAAGAAATCATAAATCCTATAAATCCTATAAATTCTAAAAAGAATTTAAAACCCCTAAGCTCTAAGCCCTAAATCCTAAAAAACTGTAAACCCTAAGCCTAAAAAACACAAAAAAAAACCTAAGCCCTAAAAAACCCTAAGAAACACTTTACACTTAAAAACTCTAAACAACCAAAAACCCCTAATTCTGAAAAACTCTATGCTCTAAACCATATAAAGCCCTTAATCGTATATGCTAAACCCTAAAAAACACAAAAGAAACCCTAGGCCCTATACCCTAAACCTATGAAATCCTAAAAAGCCATAACCTAAATAACCCAAAGCCCTAAACCATAAAACACAAAACCTAAAAAAAACCCTAGGCCCTAAACCCTAACTTAAAACTCTAAATCCTAAATCGAGAACCCTAAGAAACACAAAACCCTAAATCTTAACAAACCCTAAATCCTATAAACCCTAAAACAAACCCTAAAACCATTTAAAATCCTTAAAACACCCTAAGCTGTAAATACTTAATCCTAAAAATCCGTCAACCCTAAACCAAAAAACACTAAAAAATCAGAATCCCTAAACCCTAAAAGACTAGGCACTAAACCCTAAATAACCTTAACCTAAAAACCCTAAGAAACCCTAAACCCTAAATCCTATAAATCGTAAAATAAACCCTAAAAACCATTTAAATCCCCTAAAAATGCTAAGATATAAACCCTATATCCTAAAATTCTGTGAACCCTAAAACCAAAAAAAACAAAAAACACCTAGGTACTAAACCCTAAGCACAAAGTCCTAAAAAACCCTAAGAAGCAGTTAACCCTAAAAAACCCTAAAAAGACCCAAAAACCCCTAAACCTTAAAAACTCTATTCTCTAAACCATATAAAGCCCTAAATCGTATATCCTAAACCCTAAAAAACACAAAAACCCCAAAGCCCTAAACCCTAAACCTATAAAATCCTAAAAAAACCTTAACCTAAAAAACCCAAAGCCCTAAACCCTAAAATCCTAAATAAAACCCATAACCTAATACCCAAAACCTAAATAAACTCTAAACCCTAAACTAAAACTCTAAATACTAAACCTAAAACCCTAAGAAAACATAAACCCTAAACCTTAAGAAACACTAAATCCTATCAACCCTAAAAGAAACCCTAAAACCATTAGAAAGCCTTATAAAACCCTAAGCTCTAAACCATAAACCCTAAAAAACCTTAAGAAACATTTAACCGATAAAAACTCTAAAAAAAGCCTAAAACACCTAAACCTAAAAAAACTCTACACTAAAAACCATTTCAAACCCCTACAAAACCAAAATCTCTAAACCTTAAATCCTAAAAGTCCATAAACCCTAAGCCTACAAAAACAGAAAAAATCCCTAATCCGTAAAAACCCTAAGAAACACTTAACCCTTAAAAACTCTAAAAATCCAAAATCCCCTAAACCTACAAAAACTCAGAGCTCTAAACCCTATAAAGCCCTAAATCGTATATGCTAAACCCTTAAAAACACAAAAAACCCTAAATCGTAAACCCTAAACTGATAAAACCCTAAAAACTCTTAACCTAAACAACCCAAAGCCCTAAACCCTAAAAACCTAGATGAAACACACAACCTAAAACCCTAAACCTAAAAAACCCTAAACACTAAACTAAAACCCTAAATCCCAAAGACACCATAAACCCTAAACATTAAGAAAACCTTAATCTTATAAACCTAAAAATAAACCCTAGAAACAATTTGAAACCCCTATAAACCCAAAGCTCTAAGCCCTAAATCCTAAAAATTGTAAACCCGAAACCTAAAGGACACAAAAAAAAAAACCTAATCTACAAACCCTAAACCCTTAAAAACCCTAAAAGACACAAAAACCTCTAAACTTAAAAATCTCTAAGCTCTAAACCCTATAAAGCCCTAAATTGAATATGCTAAACCCTAAAAACAAACAAAAAAACATAGGCCCTAAACCTTAAACCTATAAAATCCTAAAAAACCTTAACCTAAATAACCAAAAGCCCTAAACCTAAGAAACCCTAAGCCCAAAAAAAAAAACTTAAAAGTCTAAATCTGAAACTGAAAACACCAAGAAATCCTAAATCCTAAACCTTAAGAAACCCTAAATTCTATAAACCCTAAAACCAACCCTTAAAATAATTTAAAACCCCTAAAACCCCCTAATTTCTAAAAACTAAATACTAAAAATTCGTAAAATCTAAAGCTAAAAAACACAAAAAAAACCTATCCACTAAACCCTAAACCCCAAAAAAACACTAAGTCATAAACCCTCAAAATATAAAACCCTAAAAACCATAACCTAAAAACCCCAAAGCCTTTAACCCTAAAAACCTTGATAAAACCCTAAACCTAAAAAAACGCTACACCCTAAACCCTAAAGACTAACAGAAAACCGTAAATCCTAACTCTAAAATCTTAAAAACCCTAAACCCTAGGAAACCCTAAAATAAACACTAAAATCAATTTAAATCCCCTACAAAACCCTAATCTCAAAACCCTAAATCCTAAAAATCTATAAATCCTAAACATAAAAACCACAAATAAAAAACCTAAGCCCTAACCCTAAATCCTACAAAAACCCTAAGAAACACTTAACCCTTCAAAACCCTAAATAACCCAAAATCCCCTAGACCTAAACAAAACTCTAAGCTCGAAACCCTATAAAGCCCTAAATCGTATATGTTAAACCCTAAAAAAACACAAAAAAAAACCCTAATACCTAATCCCTAAACCTATAAAATATTAAAAAACCTAAACCTTAAAAACCCAAAGCCCTAAACCCTATAAACACAGATAAAACCCTTAACCGAAAACCCTAAACCTAAAAAAACCATAAGCCATTAATCCTAAACCCTAACCTAAGACCCTAAACTCTACACCTTAAAAAACCCTAAATCTTTTACACCTCAAAATAAACCCTAAAAATCATTTAAAACCCCTAACCTCTATACACTAAGTTCTAAAAATTTGTAAATCCTAAACCTAAAAAAGACAACAAAAAAAAAAACGCTAAAAACACTTACCTCGTAAAAGCCCTAAAAACTCAAAATCCCCTCAACATAAAAAGGTGTAAGCTCCAAATCCTATAAAGCCCTAAATCGTATATGTTAAACCCTAAAAACACAAAAAAGAACCTAATCCATGAACCCTAAACCTATAAAACCCAAAAACCCTAGATAAAATCCTTAATCTAAAATCGTAAACGTAAAAAAACCTTAAACCCTAACCTAAAACCCTAAATCCTAAATCTAAAAACCCTAAGAAACCCAAAACCCTAACCTTAAGAAACCCTAAATCCTATGAACCTTAAATAAACCTTAAAAACCATTGAAAAACCCTATAAACTTTTAGATCTAAACCCTAAATCCTAAAAATCCGTGAACCCTAAAACTAAAAAAATAAAAGAAAACCCTAAGCCCTAAAAACCCACAAGAAACACTTAACCCTTAAAATGCCTAAAAAGACCCAAAAACCTCTAAACCTAAAAAACTCTAAGTTCTAAACCCTATAAAAACATTGACAAAACCCATAACCTAAAACTCTAAACCTAAAAAAAACCCTAAGCCCTAAACCCAAAACCTAAAATCTAAATCATAAACCTAAAAGCCAAAGAAATCCTAAATCCTATAAACCCTAAAAACAATTTAAAATTCCAACAGAACACTAAGCTCTAAATCCTAAATCCTAAAAATTGGTAAACCTTAAACCTAAAAAACACAAAGAAACCCTAAGCCCTAAGCCCTACATCCTAAATCCTAAAAATATGTAAACCCTAAACCTAAAAAACCTAACAAAACCCTAAGCCCTAAACCCTAAGAAACACTTAACCCTTAAAAACCTTGAAAAACCCTAAATCTAAAAAACTCTAAGCTCTAAACCCTATAAAGCCCTAAATCATATATGCTAAACGCTAAAAAACACACAAAAAAAAACTCAAAGCCCTAAACCTTAAGAAACCCTAAGTCCTATCAACCTATTATAAAACCTTAAAAGCGTTTAAAACCCCTACAAAACCCTAAGCTCTAAACCCTAAATCCTATCAGAAAACCTTAAACCAAAAAATCACAAAAAAAACCGTAAGCCCTAAACCATAAACATTTAAAACCCTAAAAAACCTTAACCCAAAAAATACAAATCCCTAAACCCTAAAAACCTAGGTAAAACCCTTAAACTAAAACCCTAAACATAAAAAAACCCTAAGCCTTAAACCTTAAACCCTAAATCCTAAACCGAAAACCCTAAAAAACCCTAAACCCTAAACCTTAATATAATCCTTCCAAAGCATTTAAATCCCCTACAAAACCCTAAGCCCAAAACCCTAGAAAACCCTAAAAACACTTAACTGTTAAACACCCTAAAAATCCCAAAAACATTTAAACTAAAAAAACCTCTAAGCTCTAAACCCTATAAAGCACTAAATTGTATAGGCTAAACCCTAAAAAACACAAACAAAACCCTAAAAACCTTAACCTAAAAAACCCAAAGCCCTAAACCCTAAAAACCTAGATAAAACACTTAACCTAAAACCCTAAACCCTAACCTAAAACCCAAAATCCTAAACCTAAAACCTTTAGAAACCCTAAACCTTAAGAAACACTAAATCCAATAAATCCTAAAATAAACCATAAAAACCATTTAAAATCCCTACAAAATCCTAAGCTCTAAAGCCTAAATCCTAAAAATTTGTACACCCAAAACCAAAAAAACATAAAAAAAATCCTAAGTCCTAAACCCTAAAAAACACTTAACCCTTAAAACCCTAAAGATACAAAAGGAAAAATTAAACCTAAAAAAACTCTAAGCTCTAAACCCTATAAACCCCAAAATCGTATATACCAAACCATAAAAGCACACGTAAAAAACCCTAAACCCTAAACCTATAAAAACCTAAAAACCCTTAACCTAATAAACCCAAAGCCATAAACCGTACAAACCTAGATAAAACCCTTAACCTAAAACCCTAATCCTATAAAATCCTTAAGCCCTAAACCTTAAACCCTAACCTGAAATCTTAATTCATGAACCTAAAACCCTAAGAAACCCTAAACCCTAAACCTTAAGAAACCCAAAATCCTATTAACCCTAAAATAAACCCAAACAAACATTTAAAACCCCTACAAAACCCTAAATTGTAAACCTTCAATCCTAAAATCCGTAAATCCTAAACCTAAAAATCACAAAAAATCCAAAGCTCTTAACCCTAAACCCTAAAAAACTATAAGAAACACTGAACCCTTAAAACCCCTAAAAACCCAAAACCCTTAAGCCTCAAAAACTCTAATCTCCAAATCCTATAAACCATAAATAGTATATGCTAAACCCTAAAAAACACAAAAAATATTAAGCCGTAAACCCTAAACCTATAAAACCCTATAAAACCTTAACCCAAAAAATTGAAAGCCCTAAACCCTAAACACCTAAATAAAACCCTAAACCCAAAACCCTAAACCTAAAGAAACCCTAAACCCTAACCTAAAACCCTAAATCCTAAACCTAAAGCCCTAATAAACCCTCAACCTTAAGAAATCCTAAATCCTATAAATCCTAAAATGAACCCTAAAAACCATTTAAAACCCATAAAATCCCTAAGCTCTAAACCCTTAATCCTAAAAATTTGTAAACCCTAAACCGAAAAAACACACAAAAAAAACCCAAAGCCCTAAACCCTAAACCCTAAAAACCCCTAAGAAACACCTAACCCTTAAAAAACCCAATAACCCCTAAACCTAAAAAAACTCTAAG
>JAJOOH010015668.1:0-14147 GCA_029582605.1 Solanum gracilifrons
AACATCATTTCCATGTATTTATAACTACACTTGACCTAAATTCCCTCGGCGGGATATGTAGGCAATTCTTGTCGGATTCGGTCCCTTGCATTTTTTTTACCTTTCTATTGTATTTGAACTACGTCTTGACCTGATTCCGCTTGGATACGTAGGCAGCCTGAGTCAGGCCCTGTCATTGCATTTCATATTTTTCACTTTCCTATTGTATCTAAACTACGTCCTGACCTAATTCCGCTTGGATATGTAGGCAGCCTGAGTCAGGCCCGATCATTCCATTTCATATTTTTCACTTTCCTATTGTATCGAACTACGTTACAACCTAATTCCACTTGGATATGTACAACTTGAGTCAAGCTCGGTCATTGCATTACATACTTCTATTTCTCTCACTTGTATTCGAACTACGTTAAGATCTGATTCCTAATTTGGGGATATGTAGGCAGCCTGAGTCAAACTCGATCAATGCACTACATAATTTCCATTTTTTTTTTACCCTTAGGAAACACTTCCTCATAGCTAGCGTAACCTCAGACTATGAAAAATATCGATCGGCACAGTGTCTGCAAAAGAGCTAGGGTAGCTCATCAGAAGGGTAAAAGCTATAGGGCGACTATGTTGGATATAGTCAACAAAATGGAAAGCTAGAGTCACTATATATATACCTAATATATACGTAGTATACTTATTTTCTAGAAAAACAAGCTAATGCTTTTCAAAAAGATTTTTTCTACTCTTCCACCTACCTAGTCTCTAGGTTAAGAAACTACATACGGGCTAAGAAGATGTCGAAGGATTCTAGTGACGAGGCTTCAGTTCGCGAGTCGATGCAAATAAACACCCCCTCCCAAACCAAAATTTTCTTTGAGTGCGGGAACACAGGAATCAAGGAAAATAACATGAAGTCTCGGGGCATGACCAGAAACGCCATTCGACTTCTCACAATCATGAGCCAAAATATTCTTTCCCTACTTTATTCCGCGTAAGTACTTCAACTTGAATCTTATATCTAAGAACTTTTCATTTCATTTTTTGCGGGTACGCTCAAGATCCAGACCAAATAACTGAAGAGAGGGGCCCCTTATCGAAAAATAGAATAGTTAGCTTTCTCAGAAAATAACTCCATCAATTGGAGCTTATAAACTAACCTCATCAACAACTCCACCAATAGGAGACCATCGTCTAACAGCGCCAAACTCCACAAGTCTGGGGTAGTACATAGTAAATGTCACTCAAACTCCACCGATCGGAGACTATACATAGCAAACATCGGCCAAACTCCACCAATTGTAGATTGTACATAGCAAGCATCGCCAAACTCCACCAATTTGAGATCGAACATAGCAAGCATCGTCAAACTCCATCAACCAGAGGCTGTACATAGCAAACATCATCAAACTCCGCCAACCAGAGGTTGTACATAGCAAATGTCCTTCAAACTCCGTCAACCGGAGGCTGTACATAGCAAATGTCGACCGAACTACGCCAATCAGAACCTGTATATAAGCAAAGGAAGCAACACTCCGCCAATCGGAGACTAACATCGTAGCGACATCACCGAAGCTCCATCGACCGTGGGCATGCAAGCATAGCGACGCTGTCATATGCCAACAATCACATGTTATATTACAAGTTTTACACCGTCAGATACATGTTTGTACGTTACAACAGCCCCGCCAATCGGAGGCTTTACATTACAAGCTTTACACAACCGGGTTTTTACATTACAACAGCCCCGCCAACCGGAGGCTTTACATTACAAACTTTACATAGCCAGATGCAATCTTTTACATTACAACAGCCCCGCCAGTCGAAGGCCACTACATTACAAGTTACTTTACCTACATCACATTCACAATACAAAAAGAGACATCAACAATCATTTGGATTACATGAATGTCATCAAATGGCTCACACTAGCCATTGCCTCATCAATCATATCATCAGTTGAGATTACATGAATGTCACTCGGGTATTTTATTGATTTGCACACATCAAAGGTGACTTCATCTTCATTAACTCGAAATTTCAGCTCCCCACTCTCAACATCCACCAATGCTCCCCCAGTTGCCAAAAATGGCCTCCCCAAGATGATAGGAATCTTGGCATCTATGTCACAGTATGACAAAATTGGCCGAAAAAATAAATTGGTCAATTTTAACCAAAATGTCATAAAGTATTCCCACTGGGTGTTTGATCGATCTGTCTGCCATCAAGAGTCTCATAGTTGTAGCTTGCGGTTCATCCAACCCGAGTTGTTTATAAATAGCATAAGGCATTAGATTAATACTTGCTCCCAGATCGTATAAGGCTTTTGCGAACTTGACCATGCCTATAGTACACGGGATAGTGAATGCTCCAGGATCATATTTCTTTTCGATCAGCTCCTTCGTCATAATTGCACTACAACTGTGAGAGATTTCGATCTTCTCAAAATCCAAGATCCTTTTTTTTTGTGACTAACTCCTTCATGAGTTTGGCGTAACCCGGCATTTCCTACAATGCTTCAACTAGAGAGAGATTAATCGATAAAGTATTGAATACCGATAGAAACTTCTTGAACTTCTCGTCCTCATTCTTTTTCTTGAGGCATTGAGCAAATGGAGAAGATATTTTAGGTAAAAGCTGCTTGGCTTTTAGGCATGGCTTGTGGTTTTCCTCCTCACTTTGCAACTCATTTGTAATGTCATGAGGAATGGTTATCTCTTCTTCATCTATATTTTTTCCTTCATTCCGCGTGTACTCTTCTTCGTTACCTGTCACACCAATCTTTACTTCTTTTCCGCTCCGAGTGACAACGGCCAGTCCTTTATCTTCATCATCGGTCACCATATTTTATTTCAGTTGTATTGAAAGTAAACTCAATTGACCTTCAAGGATTTTGATTACATCTGCGTGCGAGTTTACTTTATTGTTCAAAGATGAGAAGTCGGCTTTCATCCCTTTCAATAAATCATCTGAGCCTTCCACTTTATCAAGAATGCGTGAAAGCAAATTATTCACGCGGAGACTACTTTCCCTCCCCTTGATTTTTGGCTCTCACTTGAGGGAGTGTGGTTCTCTTCATATTCATCCTCTCTTCTCCAATACTCATTTTGCTCGGAAAAATCTTGGTGGCATCTCGTCTGCTCAACTTCCTTATGATGGTTCCAACCTTGATTTCCACCTCGCTGCAAATAGCGTGAGTAGAAACCCTCCTCACTTCTTCTGGAGTTCCAACCTTGATGCTCCCCAGGCCTTAAATAGCTTGAGGATGAACCTTCCTCAACTCTGAACACTCCATAAGTTCCCTTCATGTGTTCCTACAAAATTTCCATTTGGGTCAACATCTTCTTGATGTTTTGATCCCTCTCTCTCTTTATCCAGTTGCTCTTGTGTTAATCTAAAATGAAATGGAGAGACTTGATCCTCTTTGGTGTACCACGTTTGGTTTATTCTAGTAATGTCATCTAGAAGAAACGAGGTTACCTCAAACGATTGCAACATTATTACTCCTTGTACCAACTGATCAGCCACTCCTTTATTAATCGAATCGAGACTCCGATAGAAATATTGAATTAACAAATCGTTTGGCAGCCCATGAGTTGGGGCATTTAAGCATGAGCTTCTTAAATCTCACCCATGTTTCATGGAGCGGTTCCCCCTCCCGTCGCTTGAAACCTTGAATTTCATTTCTAAGTTTCATCATCCTTGATGGAGGGAAGAATCTTGTGTTAAATGTTATAACCAGCTCCTCCAATGATGTGATGGAATTATTTGGTAACTCGAGTAACCACCTATTAGTTTCTCCCTTTAAAGACAAGAGAATAACCGCAGCCGAATTGACTCTTGCGACACACCTTTGAATGAAAAAGGGTTGCAAACCTCTATAAAGTTTCTCACATGTTCGTGCGGGTCTTCGTGATCGAGACCTCCGAGTTGTGCTTGTAACTTCAAACATCGCATTCCCATTAGTTTGTAGGATGCAAATTGCTCATATTCCTCCCGATTGATCCGGGTTGTAGACACTATTGATGTCGTCTATATCGTCACGATGACCTACTTGACTATCATTTATCTCTCCCTCACTCATGTCCACTTCTATGTGGTCTAGCCAACACTTACACAACGTAGCCAAAACCGATTTAACTACAACAAACAAATTTGAGAGTGGCAAACCTTCAATCAAAGAATTCTAAGTAATGCTACTCCCCGGCAGCGGCGCCATTTTGATAAATGCTATCAAGGGTGCTTCATCCAATACTAAGCATCAACGATCATTTAATAGTAATATAACCCAACTAAGGGTTGGGGTCGAATCCAAAGGGAGTAGTTTTTTTCTTTAAATTCGAAAATGAAAATTTGACACAATCCCTTCAATGTTATGATTATGTTTGGCAAATTTCATTCCAACTTCACAAATAAACATGAATTAAACAAATATTAGAGTAGAATTTAGGGAATTGACCAGCCAATTGTCGAATTTTACTTTAGAGGGTGAATGTTGATACAAACAGTAGGTTATTTTGTTGTGGGTAGGTCGGGTCATATATAAGATAACTTTCTCTCGAACAATTACCTTTTCTATGACGTATTCTCTCGAACTTCATCACTGATCGTAAGATGCCCAACCCTTTGTCCTCATCAAATCCATTCTCTCGAGCTAGATACAAAGCATAGATTTCGGAATTCACTCTCTCGAACTGAAATACGAGTAACCCAGTACTAAGGATGCTAAGATTGCTACCTTGGTTCTGTGCTTCTCTCTAGAGCAAGCTCACAACGCGGAATCAATTACACTAAATATGCAAAACAACTTCAAAACGCAGTAACAATTTAGACCCACTTCAAATTAACATCCCTATTTGCATTTCAACAATACCCACTTAGCAAAACTTCAACAATTGGCTTGATAGTCAAAACCCCAATAGAAGGGTTTTAGCCACTTATATCAAAAGTAGAAAAATTACTATCCATTCTTCTTCCCATAATTGAATACAGAAAAATGAGAATTCTTATGAAGAAATCAGCTAAAAATCTTCTTGGTTACAAAATTTCTAAGAATATTTTGATAAAAATCCCTCTCTAGAGCCTTTTGTGGTATCCTCTCTCTAATTTGTTTTGTTCGCTCGTTTCTGAAATACCCTCTCTCATTTCCAAAAATCAATTTAAATAAGTCTAATGTGTGACTGCTACAAACCATTCGGTGAGGTTAGTCGGATGTCGCCGATAGGTCAGCGACGCGCCGATCGTTCTTTATCTCGCCTTCAGCTTTCACTCTTTCTTGGTTCGGCTACTGTAACTTTAGGTGATCCAAATCGGGATCGCCGAACACTTCCGCGAATCGCCTTCTGTCTATTATTTCGCTCATCAACGTGTGTTCAGATCTTCTTCAGCAATCTTTGGAGACCTGATTGTCCTTCACTGAATAGATCGGCGACACGCCAACTGGCTCTGCTGCTCGCCAAAATTACCCTGAGTTTAGCTTCAACGTTCTGTAACTTTAGGTGGTATCATGGCTGTTCGGAGATCCGCCGAATTCTCTTTTTTATCGCCAACGTGGTCATCTCTTCCAGGGCTTAGCTCAATAGAACATTAGGCGAGATCATGGCCATTCAGCTGCCTTGTTCCCTTTTTGCTCCATAGTGTCCATGCTTTGTCCCTAAGTTTAAATGTCTGAAATTCAAATATTTACATCAGTTATCGAGACAAAATGTGCATTTGAGGACACTAATTCTATTAAAATGAAGCCCTAAATAAGTCCAAATTGTGGACTCATCATCTTCAACATCATCTCTTCCCCCTATCCGTCGTCCATCAACCATAACCCCCGTTATATCAACTTTATGTCTCCTCCATCACCCTTTTTCTGATGAAAAAAGACCTTCTACGCCGCCTATACCTGGTCCAACGGCTCCAAATTCGAAAGAAGGGATGCTGTTGATTTGATTGGTAGCAGTAGCTCTTTGTTTCCAGTGAATAATATTGATTTCAAATTCAAATTTTGGACTACGAATTCACCTATAAAAGGATGGTAATTTCCCATCCAAAAATGATCCAAAAAATGGGACAAGAACATCATCCAGCAAATCCAGAAAAAAGAAGAATCAACTAAAAGGGGTCCAAAAGCATTAAAAAATTATCAAGCCAAAAAAAATCCAGAATCCTCTACTAAAGAAAACGGTAATAAACATACTCAAGCGAGTTTAGAGTTCAATATTCGTTTCATTCTTCTGTTCCGGATTCAAATTCGAGTTTTAGGCAAGAGTTTAAAGTTGAAATATTTGACAAAATGTTCTCTAGTTTGCTGCTCCACACAAGGTCAACATCTATCCTTCCTTTAATTCATATTATTGTGTTGTAATTTGTATTTCAGTATTTGATTTGGGCATTTATGTTCTTCATCACTTTGTCCAATTAATAAATTTTATGGGCTGTGCATTTTAGAAATTATTGATTCCTTAAGCTTGAAATAATGTTGAAATAATCTCTTTAGTATCTTGGAATTATTCAGAATTTCAATTGGTAGACAATATTCTGGGAAGTCGATTTACTTTGTTCATGATAGATAATTCTGACCTTGACTTATATGTTCACAACTTTTTTTTAAAAAATAATCTGAAATTCGCTACTTGTAGTAGCATCTTTGACGTAAAATCTCTGTGCATCACCCTCATTTGTATGTGGAAAGATAGCTAATAGTTACCGGTGGTTTTCTTTGTTTTATTTTTAAAAACGAAATTCAATGCTTTCGATAATATATTTAGGAGAATGTAAGGCTGTTGATGTTCATAGAATTTATTAAGCTGTTGAAGCTTGATAGTTTCATTGAACTCCATTTACTTGTTAAAGTTATGATGGTCGAGCAAGTTTATTTGAAATCATCCAGTCCACCACTAGCATAATAGCCTGATTTATTAAGTTTAAACAAGTAATATACAGATGGAACTATTTCTTTCCTATAACTACTAGTCCAAATATGATGTATGCTTCAATGTGTCGCTCAATAACTCACTATCAATAATGAATATTTATTAACCTATGAATTTGTTATGTTTATACACCGGCTTAAAAACGTTAGCCCAACACCAAATTTAACATAGATATGTCCAGTTCATACATATTCCTTCCCAACTTTGTTGTTTTTTTTTTTAAAATTCTCTTAAACTATCCCTTTTAGAGTAAATAAGGAATTATTTCTTGCCTCTAAAAGTAATGTTATGGTCCCTTTTATTTTAAATATAAATGAATCTATATACCATGTGCATTACTCATACAATAGTTCCATCTAGTATGCCAAATGATTGATAGTATTCTCTCACTGTTCCTTACATAAACTATGCAAATATTTGTTCCATCTCTCTAAGGAGACTTCATGTTAACATATTTACTTCTCCTATTAGACTTAAAAGATTAAACATATGTTCCTATGTTTTAGAAAATGGTTGGAGATACATTAAACCTTCTATCGTATGTAGAAAACAAATTTGTATGCTACCTGATTACATAATGTTTATTTATTAAGTCTTATGATAAATATAGAGTCCATTTGCTGATTATTTGTCCTCTTCTTATCTTTCATGTACACGGAGGGCTGGAGTTTCTACTTAAGAACTCATTATTGGCCTAAAATATTAGGCCAGCAACAATTATGATCACCGCAACGCTTGGAGTCTCGCAAATTAGGAGTCCAATGTTTATTTAGCCTTTCTTTTGTTGTCCTACTGATGTTGTTTTGATATGTTGGCTAACCTTTACATACAAGTTTTTGATATATTGCTTGTCTTTAATTTTTTTTAAATTATTTATGTGAGCTAATAGTATTTGTTTATGTATTTAGTTGAAACACTTTTAGAACAAATGATACAAAAAATAATTTCTTAAAAATAGTTTAGCATTTTCACTTATAACATTCTTTAGGCCTTTTAAGTTGAAAATAGGGGCTTATAGTTTAAAAGTTTCCAAATAAAGTTTCAAAAGAGTAAAAATAATATTCATTTAGGCCTAACCCATCTCTTAGGACTCACAAATAAATTTGAAACTAATTTAAAAGCTAAAATAATATTCAGAGATACATGAGGCCAAAATAAGTAACTTTAAAATAATTAACTTATGGAAGTATTTATTTTTATAAGAAAATAAGTAGTAAAGTAGGCTTATATATTTAACAAAAATAAATGTAACTATAGAATAAGTCCCAATAGATAGACTTATTTTATACTCTTTACATCACCCCCTTTATAAAATATATTGGCTATTCTTACTTTTTTGAATCAAATATTTCTAAAATGTTTCAATTTCTTAACATGCTATTTCAAGATTTTAGATATACCAACAGGTTCAAAAAGAAAATATAAGATACATACATATATATGTTTGTTACGCACATAAAGGTATAAATTTCATATTTTTATATTTAGTTTTATCTACACATGACCTATTATTTTGTTATACTTTATATTATTTTTCTCATATCTACTATCACTTTTACAAAAGTTACATTTTTTTTTTTATAATTAATAATTTCCTACACTTTCATAGACATATTATTTTACTATATATAATCTATCATCAATTTATTCTTACATGTAAATAAAATAATAAAAATTCAATTGTTTTAAACAACTTACATGTACTTTATAATAAATCTGGCTAAAATCATAAACTTTATATAATATTTTAGCATTTAGTATCATTTAATATTTATTTTTATTTTTTTAGAAAACTCCATTCTATATATTTTCATTCAAATTTCACATCACATATTACTACATATTTACACCCAACTACTATCTTATTTTATTTCACGTTTTAATAAAACGACAGATTTTCGTAAATTCAACATCTATATATATTTTAGGATAAGTTTACTATGATACATCTATATTTTTCAACATATAAAAATTTGCATACATTTTAAGTGCATTTATCTATTTTACTTATTTATTTTACTATATGATAATTTTTATTTAATAGACATATATATGTCGTACCTTGTATTTTACTCTCTTTTTTTAAAACTAATTTACTTATCATTGATTTTAAAACATAATTATCACGACTCAGACCGTCGTGATTAGCACCCACACAAACTCTCTGGTGGGAGAACCATTCCTACAACCCAAACAAACAAATTTTATGAAAATTATGGCATTTAAAGATACGGAAGTAGGTTTAAATGACTATAAAAATGAAGTCTCCATAAACTTCAAGGTTTTAACAAAAAACTAACCAAACTAATGCAGAAGAACAACCCCTAGAACCTGAAAGTCATTGTACCAAAACTCTTCTGACGACAAGTCTAAGAACAAGGGGTACAACCCCGAAACTAAAAAACACCTTAAATAAAAGTCGAAGTACGAAAAGAGTGGACTTAAACAAGAAAGATCCATGGCAGCCTGAAAGAACTGGCTCACCCTTGAATCCGGTCACGCTCAATAGTCACCTAGCTGAGGTCTATTAATAGCCACCTGAAGATGCCCTGTACTCAATAAAGAAAGAGCAAGTGCAGTATCAATACACAACCACAATGTACTAGTAGGATCACGCGGCTATCCCATTAAGTGCAACATAAATAAGTCATTACAGCAATACAATAACATGCTTACACCGAATATACACAATATCGATATCATTTACGAACAACGAACAATTTCACATTTATCAAGATATACAGTTATTTCAAATCAATGGTCCTCTCATGGAACCCACACCCAAACTGCTAGCATACTAGAACATGGTACCCGATCCAATGTTTATTCTGGAACGTGGTAACCGATCCCATGTTTATGCTGGAACGTGGAAACCGATCAAAGTTAGTGTGTCGGAACACAACACCCGATCCATTCAACAAGCCACAATCACAATCATCAGTATATTCTCAAAATCAAGCAATCAAGTCATGATTCATGGCATTCATCATTCATCTATTCTCATTCACAAGTAGCTTGATCAATAGTGCAACATTTGCATACATACACGTATTATAATGAAACAAGAACAAGCATATATCATACAATAATGAAATCACAACCATCGCCTACCTCGAATCCAAGTTTGAATCCCCTAAGGCACTTGAATCTTTCTTTCCGGATTCTTCTCGCTTGTTCGTGGTCTAAAAATATATAGTAAAATCAAGGATAAAAAATCAAAGGTCTAATTATTCGGATTATAACAAACCCAATAACCCTACACCAAACCCAAGATCCTAATACCTAATTAAGGGCATTTTCCACCATTAGTTTCAGATCAAAACCCATCCCCTACAATAATTACCTACGAATTTACATTCTACGGATCGAAAAATGGATTTGGGGAGTGAAAACCTTAACTTTAGCCTCAAAAATGGTGGAAAACCGTCAACAAATCCCCTGGGCCGTTCCTTAGCTCTCAAAGTCAAAAAGTACAGAATAAAATATTTTTGGGTTTTTATTTCCGACTTAAGCCACATCTGTCCCGCTACAACGGAACCCATCCCACTACAGCGGCAGCCATCCCGCTACGGCGGCATGCACGAAGAAAGAATGCTGGAATTTGAATTCCAAGCCCCCATTTCACAACACACCTTCAACCCTTGACATTCAAAAACCACTCATTCACGCTAAGATCATTTTCGGGAGTTCTACTTGCCCGAATTTAATTTCGTAAAGTCGTACAAGTTCCTTAACATCTTAGCTATCTATTCATGTAATCAACATCATAATTAAATCACCCAGTTGTTACCAGATTTCCCTAGGCTTTACTGACTCCGATTTCGTTCAAAATTAGACTAGGTTAGGAAATTCCAAGTTACTACCAAAAGTTTTCTGACCCCAATTCTTTCTCCAGTGGCTTTTCCCTAACGATGGAATCAGGTCGTTACAATAGATATCAATTTACCCATCACTCATCCCCGAGCAATCAACTAGGGAAGACTGGTTAAAGTAAGGGTAGAGTAATATATGAAACGTCGAATTACTGGGGATACTTGTCCTGCATGTCCTTATCTTCCGGACATCGTGATTAAGAATTTCAACCAGTTCTTCCTCACACCGAAGGTCTCGTTTAACAACACTGAGTCTCACTTTATGATATAATCCTTGTCCCCAGCCAACCAATTGAATACCTACACATCCTCCCATACAATGCCTAAATGAAGTCATCACAATACTCGAGTGATAATTATTGTTGTACACTTAGCTAACCACAAAGTTATTCCCAATAACCACCAAAGTTGATCGTACACATGTCTACAACATGTTATTAAGGACTTTGACACAAACATCAGGACTACTCATTTCTCACATAACCATGATAAAATCCAAAATCAAAACTCGCCACAATCAAAGGTGAACCTGAACCAACCAACACACAATCATAATACCCAACAAATCATAGTTCTTATCAACATCTCCATCTCATAACCCAATTTCCCATGAGCTTAAGTTATAAACATTTGATCTTTAAACATCAGATATTCATCAAGGTATATGTCCAAGCATACAAGCCCTCTAACCACACTATCGAATGCTAGATTTAGCAATTGTAGGTTACCTCTTAAGAACATTAGAATTGGACCCAATGATCCCCACATTCAACCACACACAATCAATACATGACCTCGACGACCAGATAAATGTTAAGATTGTCAGACAACCATAGATTACGTAGGGTAACTCTTCTATAGATTCTCATAAGCAAGGTGATATACATAAAACCGCTAAAATACTTTAACAACTCCAAGACAACATCACATAAGTCATCTGAAATAACCACGTCTTCCCAAATCATCCCACTCAACCAAGAGAACATCGAAGGATCGGTACACCTGATCCACCTCTAGAGATCCACCCACAAAGTGGAAACACACGTGGGCTTAGCTAGTGAATCATACTCACAACCATCATGAACACTTCGACCATATACCTTACTCTGAACCAACACTATAAAATGAAACCCTTTCTTAGATACTTTAACAATCAAAAGTAATAAACTTTACGACTTAAACCAAGTGTAAATCCTTTCAAAGGTTCACTACCTGATAAAATTGATCATTTCTCACCTTACAAATTCATACCTTGAAAAAATATATCACCACAAATGTAGACTTACAATGAAAATTCAGAATTGTAACTCAACCGTATAACACAATCCCCTTATCTATCAACATTAGCTTATACCATGAAGATTTTTTTGAAATAATGAATCTTCGCTTATCATCGATCACATCTCCATCGATCTTACAATATCTTTAACTAACAATCCAATTATACTCATTACAAAACTCAAAAATAAAAACAAGCACTTATCATCACGCTCAAGACAATGTCTGCACACTCATTTATCAAGTCTTTTTAAATAGTTTTAAACCCATCTTATGGACCCATGACACTATTACCATAGCCACAACAAAACAATGAAATCACGTGTCTCTGAACCCAATTATCTACCCTTCTGAAGATACCTCTTTAGCCTTAAGAATCCAATAAAATATTCTTGCTCTCGCCTCTCTCTAAAGGTTGTACTACATTTTACTATATATTCCTTCAATAACTCTAGCTCTTTAACATTCTATTCGAATGGTGTCTTATCATCTCTTATCATTTTCCATACAACCACATTACTCACCAAGTATTAGAAAACCACGACCTTGGATACTCACAGGTCGTAATTACTATACAAAATTCACTTAACCAACAATTTTTATTATATAGTTGCATCCCATCACAATCCATCACGAACTCTTATTGTCATTACGCTCCGTCAGCCTTGACTATCACTACGAAGTCAACCTTTTTCATCAACAAGATGCCTCAAACTCAGTTAAACTCATCAAATTCAAAGGACTAACCCTATTTTATACGCACCTTCTTGCTAAATACTTCAATTTCCTTCACCCAGGTATACTCAATGGGACTTCCTTTATCCATAAGCAGGTCATTCCGGTATCAATCCACTCATTTATGGCTTAAGATAAATTTTCCATTCCACATACCACCCTCCTTCTTCTTAATAAACAAGACAGGAGCACCCCACGGGGAAGCACTAGGATGGATGAAACCTTTATCATGAAACTCTTAGTTTTGAGCCTTAAGCTCTCTTAATTCTGCTGGAGCCATACTATACGGAGGGATGGAAATGAGGTGATGCCAGTTTCCAAGTCAATGCAAAAATCTATATCTCTATCCGGAGGCATACCAGACAAATTCGTAGGAAACACTTCCTTAAACTCAGACACCACAGGAATAGACTCAATAGAGGGAGACTCAACCTCAACATCCCAAACATGAGCCAAATAAGCCAAACAACCCTGCCCTACCAATTTTTTAGCCCGAATGAAGGATATGATCTTTGCTAGCTTAGGTTTGTACACTTCTTCCCACTCTAATCATTCCCTATCGGGGATCTCTAGAGTTACCAACTTAGTATTACAATTAAGCCTGGTATAATAGGAGGTCAACCAAGTCATGCCTAAGATTATATCAAGTCAGTCATATCCAGCATAACCAAATCAACCAAAATCTGAAAATCCATAAACACAACAAGACAACACGACATACATGGGTGACTATGATTGACTCTTCAACTGGGGTAGAAACATGGATGGGAGGCATCAAGTATATCATAAACCACATCAAATCCTAAGGCAATTGAACTGACACATACGAATAAGTAAAACTCGGATCAAACAAAACAATAGTCATCCGGGCACAGACAAGAGTAGCTTTTGTGACCACTGCATCACACCCTCAAACTCGGTCTTACCCTGAAAAACATAAAATTGTGCCTTGTCCTCTTGACAGGTAACCTCCTTGCCTAGCTGCACTATTCCTCTACCTGCATTATCATTCCCCGTCCTCCATGGCCTCACTGATTTCCTCTTCATATGCTCAGGTTCTACATAATTTTAACACACCTTATAACTTATATTCGATTGCTGAACACTGAATTAGATCGCAAGGGTTAGTTCGGGTACGATACGAGGTCTATAATTGTGACTAAGGGAAAATAAGGGAGATAGGGTTCAGATTCTATCTCGTCATGTCCCGTTCTGGCGGGAGAAATCCCACACTGGAAGTCTCGCCGTGGTGGGGAAAATCCCACCCTAGTGGCTCTGATGATAACATAACCCCTGCCAACCATTTCTGGGGTTCCTCTCTTTTCTATATTTCCCCTACATTTCCCGACTATAA
>JAJOOH010015669.1:0-12621 GCA_029582605.1 Solanum gracilifrons
GAATTGATATTGTTAATACTTAATTGTTATCGCCAGACATAGAGGCACAAAAGTCATAATCGAAAATCCAAAATATTCAAATTGATTATCCAAATCAAACTTAAAAGTTTATTTGAATTCTATTTAAATTGTAATAAAACCAAATATCCAAATCAAAATTTTCATATCCAATCCAAATGACACGACCATCTCATCCCTAGATAGGAAACTTCTATTTCCATTTTTGAGAATGTACAAACTAAAATAACCTCCAAGAAACTATTAAGTGTTTAATAGGTGAAAATTAATTAAGCTATTGTACCCTTCACTAGTGCATAAATTCCCAGTAATTCCACCAATTTTGTTAATCTTTTTTTTATTTTTACAATTAGGTTAGTATATAACCATTGAATAAATATGATTAAATGGAGCATACTAAATACTACTGATAAGTTAAAAGGTCATTTGCACTTCTGCCCTATTTTGTGTTCCTCTTTAATTTATATACTTCTCACAATAAATTACTTTTTTCGTAGAGTATAAATTTATATTATCGTTCCATAATATTCATAGATTATGTCGAGGCACAACTTTAATTTCTAAAGAACTTATGCAAGCATACGTTCAATTACTACAAGAAAAAAAAATCAACAGGGTAATAATTAAAAATCAACCCTATTAAAGGACAAAACGTGCAATTTTATGTACGCTATAAAATCAAGCTCAATTAATTTTGGATTAAACTCATATGATATGTGCATGCCTTCAAAAATAGAGGAAACATCAAATAATTGTGTCATTACTCATGCCTCTTTTAGTGGCATGGACTTTGATTTCTTTCTAGCTATTCCAAAGATTTGATTCGGAAATTTTTAGGTCGGTATTCACTATTTTTTTAGTAGTGCGAATTTATCAGATTCTGTAAGAACAAATAAGTCATAACTAGAGGCTAAAGGGAGCAGAATGGAGTGGCGGACTAATTATTAACTAATGAAGGAACCAAGAGAATAACAGTTTTGAGTTTGAGCCTTGAGAATGCAGAAAGATAGTACTCTTGATAAGAATTGCCCCTTCAATAGGCTTATGTAACAAAATCTGAATTAGTCGGGTCAATAAAATTTGAAACACCAAATGTTATAAAAAAAGAAATTTTTGAGTAATTTGTACTTTCTAAGAAATGGAAATAAAAACTTCCCATACATATATAATTATTCCACGGTCAATGTGCTTGATATACATTCCTTGTAAGAATTGCTTGAAGATAAGGTGAGGGCAAGTGTCTTTACAAATGAATAGAACTTATTCCTATTTGAGAAATCAAAATTCCAAAGTCAAAGACCATAAAGTAACTTTGCTATAGATGCTTTAGTTCTCCATTACTATTTGGCAAGTAACATCATTTCAATAATTTATTGTGACTATAAATACATGTCTTACATACCATATAGTACTCATCACAAACAAAAATTAAAGAAAAGTATAGTCTTACATGAAGAAAAGAGTCATAATTTGTTTAGTAGCCAAGGATGACTTGCCTGCTCCATTACTTAAAAGGTTTTTAATTAACACCATTAATACAATGGTTACCTTTAATGGTTGGTTTCAGGCAGTCTCCTAGGCTACCTTGACATGTTCTTTTCTTTCATGCAAGACTTTCACTATTGTAAGAACATCGATCCCGAAAGATTGATTGTATTTTTTATCGATCATAACTTTATCGACCTTCGAATAGAATTAAGAGAGGCCTAGCATGATGAGAGGAGTTTTATTTGGTAGCCAAGAATGACTTGCCTGCACCACTTAGAAAGGTATTTACATGCACCATATATAATATCGATGGTCATGTGTCCTTTCTTTCTTGGTTTTAAATTACAAGGACTTTCATTTGGTATACAACTCATAATATAATTCATTGTATATATGGATATATATATATAATCCATTGAAGTTAGGTCGTGTGCGACTATATAGTCATTTTTTCCCTTCAACTTAGCCTAAGCAAAAAATTAATAGTTAGCGGACGGAGCTTTACAACATGTGTGCTAACAACATACTTAAAATTTAAACCTATTGAAAATAATAATAATAATAATAATAAAAAGGGTAAACGTCTAATTTCCCACCAATAGTTTCTTTTTTTAACATTTTTTTTAATTAAATGGTACACAAGGGATTCAAAACAGTTAGGGGTCGTTTGGTACGCGGTTTGAAGGTGAGTTATGCAGGTATTAAATTCTACTTAAATAATATCATGTTCGGTAGCTAATTAGGAAGTAAATTATTCATGTATAAAATTAATATTGTGTTTGGTTTGCTATGTAAACCCATTATAATTAATGCATGCATAAGTGATATATGAGAGAATCTATGTATATTTTATGTGGATAAAGGTGGAATAACTAATACACGTATAACTAATACATGAATAACTAATTCATGCATAAAATCATAAACATAATCCCTCGTAGCTAATCCCTATATTATATTAATACTTGCATAGGGGTCATTTAGTAGTTGGTTAGTACATGTATTATTAGATCCTGCATAAATAATATCATGTTTGGTAGTTGGTTAGAACTATGTATAAAATTCATATGATATTTGATTTGCAATTTAGAGACCTACATCTATAACTAATACATGTATAAGTTATAGGCATAATAAATATATATATATATATATAATGATTTAGTATCGATTAAGCGAAATTATCAACATTAATGATATCAATACAATATATGATACTGATTTAATATTTGTTAAACGAAATTAAGTAATGATATAAAGGGATATATATTTGTAATTATTTTGCTTTTATGGGGTATTTACTTAGTTCCCCTAATTAATTCCCTACCCAGAGTAAAGGCCCAAGCCCTCGTTGAAAAAAAGTTCAATTTATCATTATTTTCATTTATCTTATTTTTTTAAAAAAATCATTATTATTTAAAAAAAAAAAAATTTGATGTTAAATATCTTATTTTATCAATATCTTCTACATTGAAACCTATAGTTAAACTACACTATATGAGTTTATTTTTTATTTTTTTTGTGATCTTGCTCCTTATTTTCATAACGACATCCTAATTATTAAAAACAGCTGAATTTTTCTTCAACACGTGTTCGATCCTTATTCTTATATTATATACTATTTTATTTATTCATTTTTTATGCAAAGCTTTCCAGTTAGAGAATTATTCATCGAATATAATTCTACTTTCTTAAATTCAATTTGAATATTCGATGGATGTGTTCTTAGCTCATAAAACTCTTCATTAGTTGTGACACAATCTTTAATATTAATTATTTATTGTCAAATCATTTTTCAAAATCTAACACTAAACATCAAGTAATAAGAATGATTTGACAAAATAACTATGTCAATTATTATTTTTCTTAATAAATATGCTAAATTCAAATATGACAAATAAAAACAAACAAATAAAATAATAAACATTGGCAAAATTTGAGATCTCACCCAACCACTATACATGTGTCAATAGTTCAATTGATCCCATCATATTCATTGATATCTTCCAATGGCATATTATGTAATTTTATAGGAAAGCATGAACCGTTGAAGTTGTTGATATGGTCCAAATAGCCAAACACAAAAGACAATCTTACTAATCAAACTTATCTCGTAAAATATTATTATATCCTTAAGCCTTCAGAGCAGGCCTCGCAGTCGCACGAGCCGAATGACGTAGGTGCATAAGAGTATTTAACTTTTCATTGAATCGCCGACTTAATGTTTTAAGAGATAAGGCATATGCCCTAGACCGCCAATTTTGGGGTTCTCAATTTTTTATCAAAAATAAATTGTGTGTTAAATTTTTAATTAAAAATTGTTTATTTAGATAAAAGGTATATATTTATTCTCTTTAACTCCATTCAATGAGAAGAAGTCAAGTAAATATTGTTTTGCCTCTTTATATTTTCTCCGTTAATACTTATATTATTTTATTCTTTTTAGCTCATTTGTACTCTTCTTCTTCTTCAAATTTTTGATAAGTTAGAGAATTACTCTGTCAAAATTATGAATTAATAGTTGAAAAGATTTGAACAAAGTGAAGTGCAAATGCTTTTCTTATTTCTTCTAAATTTTTCTAGCATTACAACAAGTATATTAAAGTGTGGACCAAGTTATCAATTTTTTGAATCGAATTCTGTGGTTCTAACTCTTATTTTTATTTAAAATTTGTAAACGTCTTACTTATAGAATTATGTTAAAAATTCATGTAATGTTTGCCTTAGTAAAAAGAATGTTTTTCAACATTAAATTGATAAAATTTTACCTAAATCTAATAACTGAAGGAAAAAGTTTGAAGAAATCATTTATAAAAAAAATTTAAAAGTAACAATTTGCATCTAAAAAAAATATAAAAAAATAAATTTATATATATATAATCTGTTAATATTTTAGGTCTCTAATTAAAATTGCACTTTAGACCTCCAATTATGTTAACCCGCCCCTGATTGAATATCAAAAAACTAACATATTGAAACCTTCCTTTCTTATATTAATATAAAAAAAAATTACAAAATTATTGAAAGTTTTACTTTACTTATTTTCTTACAAATATTAAATATACATGAGATATATACCCCGTCAGATGTCTTGTGAATTGAGATTTATGTCTCGTTCCGTGCTGCATAAAACGTCTCGCCTCATACCTGTACAGTTTAAAACACTATTTACTGTATACAACTATAATTTTAAAAAATTACAATTCATAACTATAATTAAAATTTTATATCAAATTCATCTTTTAACTATCTTGCTAGCCCCTCTCCAAAAAAAAAAAAAAAAGTGATTGCATAAATGGAAGTCTTTGTTCCATACGTTGTTGGTTGTTGGTGGCCTCAAAAGCAAAAGTCTTTTTTTAAAATTTTCCCATTGATGTCTTTTGACCATAGACTATTATATATCCTCTGTTAAAAAAAATATTGGTTTGTAGAGTGAAGATTGACAAAAAAAATGGATAGAGAAGATATTGAGTGTTCATTGATTGAAGAAAGTGTAAAGAAAAATGAGATTTTGGGAGAAGTAAAGAGGTTATTGGTATTAGCAGGGCCTTTAATGTCTGTTAATTTTTTACTTTCTTGTTTACAGGTTATATCTATAATGTTTGTTGGTCATCTTGGAGAGTTATCTCTTTCTGGTGCTTCAATGGCTACTTCATTTGCCTCTGTATCTGGTCTCAGCTTGTTGGTTAGTCTATTTTTTAAACTTATTGGCAAAAGTCTCGTATTGATAGTTGAAAAGATTGAACCCTTTTGAGAAAAAAAACCATGTAGGTTAGGTCCAAAATGGACAATATCACAGTAGTATTTACTTATTGTGCTCTTGGTGTTTGAAGAAATGTTTGTTCCATTATTTAAAACTCTATTGAAGTGTGTGACCATTTCATCTAAAAATTTAAGCTATTAGAGGAAACACACTTTTATTTATTTAATAATACTTTCAACACGCCCCTCACGTGCGGGCCTGATTTTCTTTCCTGAGCCAAAAACGTGGAAATTCTTTTTGATTTGGATGACGGTGAGATTGATCTCAGGAGCTTTGTTTGTTCTGATACCATGTTGAAGTATGTAACCATCTCATCTCAAAGTTTAAGCTATTAGAGGGAGCACACTTTTATTATTTAATAATATTCTCAACAAGCTCTCATGTTACTAAGGGGATATTTGTTATTAAGCTATTGTTTGGTCATACATTAGAAAAGTTTGAGTGTTTAAAGTTGTGATTTTTGGAATTTCAAGTTGTGTTTGAACGTGCATTTTACTTGAAAAATATTTGAAGTTATGTGACTGGAAGTCTCAAATGCTGGTCTGAGCCGGTTTTGGGAACTGAATAATAGTTGAAGATTGGAATTCCAAAATTTGATCAAATTTTATGGCCAAACAGATATTTGATCAGAATCTACTCCCAAATGCTAGTAAGCTAAAATGGTTGTACTGATAAATGCTAAATGGAATTTTACCATGTCGGACATGTTTACTGAGTGTTTCATTTAGTAGAATTTTACTCACATCCACTAATTGATACATATGGAACCAAGTTCATTTTGTAGGTTATTGTATAACCTATAACTGAGTTTATAGAAATTTATCTTTTTAGTTATTTGGTACCAACTTAAATGGTGTTTTTGCATCTCTAAATATCATACTGCATCTTGCTAGAGCAGCTGGGATTGGCGAGTGCATTGGACACTTTATGTGGGCAATCATATGGAGCAAAGCAGTATCATATGCTCGGTATCCATATGCAAAGGGCAATGCTTGTTCTTCTACTGGCCAGTGTTCCTCTTGCCTGTATTTGGGCTAATGCAGGACATATTCTTGTATTGTTGGGACAAGATCCGGAAATAGCAGCTGAAGCAGGAAGTTATGCGCGATATATGATTCCAACTATATTCGCCTATGCGCTTCTTCAGTGTCATATTAGATTTCTACAAGCCCAAAAAAATGTGATCCCCATGATGTTCAGCGCCGGAATCACTACTTTACTGCATATATTCACTTGTTGGATTCTGGTTTTTAAATCTGGGCTAGGCAACAAGGGTGCTGCTTTGGCTAATTCTATTTCCTACTGGATTAATCTCTTGTTGCTAGCGGCATATGTCAGAATATCGCCTTCCTGCAAAAACACTTGGACTGGATTTTCAAAAGAGGCATTTCATGATATATGGACATATATGAGACTTGCCATTCCTTCTGCTGTTATGCTCTGGTAGTGTTTTTAATCTATGTGAACCATTTATTCAATCGCCCTTTCAAAATGAATGAATGAAACAAAATATCTTTGCTTCTCTTGACAACAGCTTAGAGATTTGGTCATTTGAAATGATGGTTCTGTTGTCCGGACTTCTTCCAAATCCAAAGCTAGAAACGTCGGTTCTTTCAATCAGGTTGGACTTCTTAGACACACTAATACAAATCTCAAGTTGACATCTCAAAGGGTTGCTAATTTTGAATTATTTCAGCCTTAATACATGTTCCATGGTGTATATGATACCTCTAGGACTAAGTGGTGCCACGAGGTGAATTTCCAACATCGTTAATTTTTCCTTTATATGGTTCTTCATTAGTTTGTATAATTAATTGGTTTTCTCCTCAGCGTAAGAGTCTCAAATGAACTAGGTGCAGGACGACCTCAAGCAGCCCGTTTAGCAGCTAGTACTGCAGTATTCTTGGTGGCTACAGAAGGAGTTATTGCAGCAATAGTGTTGATTTTCGTTCGTAAACTGTGGGGCTACTGTTATAGCACTGAGGAAGAAGTAGTGTCATATGTAGCACAAATGCTAGTCTTGCTAGCAGGATCCCACTTCTTAGATGGCATTCAATCTGTACTTTCAGGTTCGTCCAAATTTTTACAATATGAGTTTCCTGCTTCTATGTTTCAAGACTCTCGACTACAATTCTTGATTTGTCTAAAAACAAGGCTTAAGGAGACTAGACGGGTATGTTGCCCGTACTCTCCAAAAATGTTGTCAGATACCCCAAAAATGTACTACTTATGGAGGATCTGAAACGCACATGGCAACACTTTTGAAGAGTCCAAGCAAATTTGGAATAGCTAAATGCAGCAGTTTGATTAGCTAATCGAGAGAGTGGGTTCTGAAGCGTATATCTATCTCTATCTACACTGTTTTTCACACGCGCACACATATATATGTTCCCCTGGCACTCTGAGTTCTACGAGCTCACGAACCCATTCTATACTTGTTTTTTTCATAGACATACATATATGATTAGACCCTGAAACACTGAGTTCTGTTAAATCCGCAAACCCATGGTTGGATTTGCCACTAAAGTTAAATGACTAGATGATCTTTTCACCTATCAAAATCCAGGCACTGCGCGAGGGTGTGGATGGCAAAAGATTGGGGCACTTGTCAACTTGGGAGCTTATTACCTTTTCGGAATACCTGCTGGTGTTATATTAGCTTTTGTCTACCATTTAGGTGGAAAGGTACGTACTCCTTCAAGCTTCTCATTTTTTAGCATTTCCGTCTTTCGAACTATGAAAAATTCTTCGGATGATATGATTTTCAGGGACTATGGTTAGGAATCACTCTTGCCCTTTTTGCACAAGCACTACTTCTTTTAATAGTTACTCTTCGGACAAATTGGGAAAAAGAGGTAAATTTCTCTTGAACTCTTTGGTAACTCAGGCGGATTCTTGAATTGTGTTATCAACTCATCTAAAAGTTTAAACTGCTAAGGAGAACTTACTTTTAATTACTTAATTATATTGTGTTTCAACACAGACCTCAGGTGTTGGATTTCTTATCTAGAACGCCGAGTTCTATGAAGTATAATGTAGGCCTTTTTTTGGGTTTTGTAGGCAAAGAAGGCAGCTGATAGGGTGACTCCTGTGTTACTGGATAGTGATTCGATTATAGGAATCTCAAGGATTCGAGGATCGACAGATTGTTCAGGAGAGAAGTCGAGAATACAATTAATGGAGATGCATAGAAGTAGAGAGAATAAGAGAGAAGAATGAACTGTATTCATTTCTTGTATGAAACTGTATTACACTTTATATAGAATTGAAATACAACTGAAATGGATTCAATTCTAGCTAACTCTGTTATTTCGATTTCCGTGCCTAACTAACTAACTGTAACTACTTCTATCACTAACTAATATATGAAATCTCTTTTTCATGTAACAGTACTCCCCCCCATATAAAAGATCCTTGACCTCAAGGATCAAAAGAAGGAAATCGTGTCTTCAGAACAATAGCAAATTCCTAAGTGGCAACATCAGCAGGCAGTCCAACCCATTTAACCAACACCTAAGCAACAACTTTGTTGCCTCTCTTAACCATCCTTCTTTGCAAAACAGATTCAGGACCAGGACAATTTGGATTAGCCAAATCAACAGTAGGAGGACAAGAAATGAAGGAATGAACCGCATTACACCTCTTTAATAATGACACATGCACAGTAGGGTGTATCTTTGCTGAACTAGGCAAAAGGAGGATGTAAGCCACCGGACCAACTCTCTTGATGATCTAAAATAGGCCATAATACTTAGCAGCTAGCTTGTGAGAAAAGTGTTTAGATATGGTAGCTTGTTTATAAGGCTCCACTTTAAAATAAACCAATCTCCAACAGAAAATTGTTTATCACTCCTATGAGAGTCTGCTTGTTAGTTCATCTGAAGCTGATCTCTTAGTAAGTGATGTTTCAGTAGTTGCAACTTGAGCTCTTTATTCACCAACGTAGTGTCAACTTTAGCAAAGGCTGACTCACCTGGTAGATAAGAAAGATTGAGATATGGGGGTCGACCATACAAAGCCTCATAAGGGGTTGTTTGAATGGCTGAGTGAAAACAAGTATTATACCAGTACTCAGCCATAGGTAAACAAGCTAACCAATTTGAAGCATCATCATTATAGTAGCATCGCAAATAAGTTTCCAAACATCTGTTTAACACCTCAGTTTGTCCATCAGACTGAGGATGATAAGTCGTAGAGGTATTCAACAATACAACCTACAGAGTGAAGAGCTCTTTCCAGAAGGAGCTTAAAAAAATATCATCTCTATCACTAGTAATAGCATCTGGAAGACCATGGAGTCGGACAATGGTATCCAAGAAAACATGAGCAACTGATTGAGCTGTATAAGGGTGTTTCAAGGGAAGGAAATGACCATATTTTCTGAGTCTATTAACCACCACCAAAATCACCTCATGCCTTTTAGACTTAGGAAGACCATCAATGAAATCCATATTGATTTGAGACCAAACTACCTCAGGAATTGGCAAGGGTTGTAACAAACCAGGGTATGCAGCCAAATCAGACTTATTCTTTTGACATATATCACATTTTTTAATGAATTCCTTCACTTCTGTCCTTATGTTCTTCCAATAAAACAGTGTCAACAATCTCTTGAGGGTAGCTTCAACTTCTGAATGACCACTAAGAGGGCCAGTATGCCACAATGTAATAATATCAGTCCTCAAGCTCTGTACATTTCCAATCACAAGCTTCTTTTTCCTTCTCAACTGACCCTGTAACCAAGTGAATTGGCTGTGGGACGTAGGATCTGCCTGTAGCTCGGTGATTAACTGATGCAACTCCTGATCTGAATACCAACTCGCCACTATAGCTTGAAAAAGATCAGTATTAGTAGCTGAAATTATCAAAGCCAGAAATTCAACTCCAGTCACTCTAGAAAGTGCATCAGCTACTTTGTTCTTAACTCCCCTTTTGTACTCAATAGAGTAATCAAATGGCATGAGCTTAGTCAACCACAACAATTGAGAATTAATATGTAACTTTTGCTCCATAAGAAACTTTAAGGCTTTCTGATCAATCCTAATAACAAACCTCTGACCTAGAAAGTATTAAGACCACTTAGTAACAGCTTGAACAATTGCCAATAACTCTTTATCATATACTGATAAGGCAGCATGCCGGGGAGACAAAGCTTTACTAATAAAAGCTATAGGATGCCCTTCCTGCATAAGCACAACCCCTATCCCATAGCCACTAGCATCTGTTTCAACAATAAAAGTCTTGCTTGCATCAAGCAAAGCCAAGACAAGTGCTTGAGTTAGTGCCTCTTTCAATTGTACAAAGGCTTGTTGAGCTGTGAAATTCCATTTGAATTTATCCTTCTTTGTAAGATCATTGAGAGGTCTACTAATCATCCCAAACCCTTGGATGAACCTTCTATAATAACCAGCTAAGCCTAAGAACCCTCTCAGCTGCTTAAGAGTAGTTGGGACAGGTCAACCTTTAACTGCTTTGATCTTCTGAGGATCAGTAGACTCACCCTCCGCTATGATAAAGTGAATTAGGTATTCAATCCTACGAACACCAAATAAACATTTACTTTTTCTAGAAAATAATTGGTGCTCCACCATCTTTAAAAAGACAGACCTCAAATGTAATACATGATCTTCTATGGTCTTGTTATATATCAATATATCATCAAAAAATACCAATACTTGCTTCGTTAGAGATTGCTAGAACACAAAGTTCATGAATCCTTGAAATGTGGCTGGAGCATTTGACAATCCAAAGGGCATGACCAAGTACTCGAAATGCCCAGAGTGAGTTCTGAAAACAGCTTTAGGCACATCCTCATTAGCCATTCGTAGTTGATGATATCCAAACCTTAAGTCTATTTTAGAAAATATCTTGGACCCTCTTAATTCATCCAATAGGTCCTCCACTATAGGAATCAGAAACTTGTTCTTGATAGTAGACTTATTCAAGCCCCTATAATCTACACATAACCTCCATGACCCATCCTTTTTGCCTATAAACACAACTGGTGACGCAAAAGGATTGCAACTAGGTTGAATAATCCCTTGATCCAACATTTGTTATACTAGACCCTCAATAACATCCTTTTTTACTAAAGGATATCTATAGGGTCTCTTATTCACAGGCTCCATACCAAATTGTAGTACAATTCTATGATCAAATATACCCCTAGAAGGTGGTAAACCAACAAGATCATCAAATAGAGCAGAAAATTCTGATAATACCTCCAATAATGTAGGATTTTCCTCAGCTTGTTTGTCATTTTCCAATGAATGCCCCTTCATTTCATCACTCTCTTGAGGGACTACCTGAATCATGCAAAGTTGGGATTGATTTTCTGAGTGTTTGGATAATCTTCTAGCACTAGAAGTTAATACTTGACTGCCAGATTCCCTGAGTAAATGCTCTCTACCCTTGTACCAAAACTCCATTGTTAAACTCCTGAAATTCATCTTGATATCACCTAATGTTAACAACCACTGAACCCCCAACACAACCCCACATCAACCGAGTGGAAGTAGTAGAAAGTCAGCTACAAACTCGGCTCCCTATAGCAACCAAGTGACAGTAGTCATTTTGTCCACCTTCATACTTCCATTAACTGCAGCAACCACCTCAGTGTTAATGGACTTCACCTCACACCCTAACTGCTTGACTAAATCAAGATCTATGAAATTATGAGAGCTACCAGTGTCAATGAGGATGTGTAATGCCATTTTAGAATAGTACCCAGTTACTTTCAAAGTCCTAAAACCCAATGACCCATTTAAAGCATGCATTGAGATCTCCATATGCTCTACAGGTTGCCCCAAATCTAACATATCACTCTGCGATTCTTGCAAGATATTCCTTTGATCCTCTACTGAATCCTGCAACTCATCCCCTTCATCCACTTCCAACAAATATAATTGTTTAGAAGTTTTACACTTGTGTCCTGAAGTGTATTTTTCAGAGCAAAAATAACACAACCCTTTGGCCCTTTTTTCATTCATCTTCTCTAAGTTGACAGTTCTTCTACCGACTCCTTTAGAAAAGCTGGAATTATTGCTACCTGGAGTAGGTAAAAGAGGCTTACTAGTAAAATTCCTTTGGTCCAAGAACTTTCTTATATGCATCTGAGGTTGATTATGGTCAGGTTGCCTCACCGCCTGCAAGTATTCTTCCTGCATTCTTGCACTCATGTACACCTGAGATAATGAAGTAGGATTGGTGATCTTCATAATAATATTCAGCTCAGGTTTCAGACCCCCAATAAAACAACTAATATCATTCTCTTGTGACAAATTCACCCTTGTCAAGTTTCTCTCAAACACTGACTGATAATCCTTTACACTACCAACTTGCTTGATCTTTTT
>JAJOOH010015673.1:0-10647 GCA_029582605.1 Solanum gracilifrons
TAACAATAAATTAGTTTCTTTATGTCATTGTGTGAGATTTAGAAATCTAACCGACTTCTTTCACCATATTTTTAACTCATATTTTGCTTATCTTCTTTAAAACACATGATTTAAGACAACCTCATTATCTGAGATTTGAGACAACTTCATTAACCGTATATCAAACACACACCCCTGATGCTATTAGCAGTCACTCACAAATCTTCTCCAATATCAGTATTATTATTTCTCTTTTGTGGTATGAGCTTGTCTATGAGGAGTTTATATCACTTCCTTAGCCATTTTTAGGGAGGCGCCAACATTACGACATGTCAACTTTCCTATCTTCTCAAATTCTAAAAATTCTATTATCGGTCACGGTTTGTTTCTTTTTTATTTTGATAATTTTGTTTTTCAATAGCTCAAAGAGATGACCTCTTCCATCAACACTCTTAGAACCTTGGTCAAACACAAATTACTCCTCTAATATTAGAAGATGTGTTTTTTAAAATTTGATTAGATAAACAAAAATTGTTACTCTCCAAAGTACAGTGAAATATGCAACATTTATTTTAATGATATAGGAACCAATTATTTAAATAAAATAGGCAATGATTATTTAAATTATACTAATGGATACAAAAAAAATTCATCGATTTTGCCTCGCGTAGTAGCGTTTTATGCAATCATGCCAAAAGATTTTCTAGAAAACACGAGGAAATTTAAGTATAATCCCGGTGACAACTGAGAACTTGTGGCCACTCATAGTCTTTTATTTATTGTGAACACAAATGAGGTGTCTT
Source organism: Solanum gracilifrons (assembly GCA_029582605.1). NCBI lineage: Eukaryota > Viridiplantae > Streptophyta > Magnoliopsida > Solanales > Solanaceae > Solanum > Solanum gracilifrons. Next base: position 783 of record JAJOOH010015673.1, read on the forward strand.
CTCTTTTATATGATGTTGCAACCTTTTTGGGAATTGATTGGTTAAAAATACATGTAAATATTATCACATGTAAATATTTGGATATTGATACTATTTTTCTTCTTTTTGATACTAATGAACCACTTATATAAAATTGCATATTTTTTCATTAGAATTGACTAGTCAATGATTTTTTTCTCTTTAACAATTACATTTATGCCTCGTGAGACATAATGTAACATCTCAGATTCCGATCAGTTTTTAGTTTTGGGTCAATTTCAAACAACTATATCTTTTAGCACGTAAAGAGTTAGGTGGCCTATGAGGTATATCAAACCGAAGGTCTTTCAGTACTCTTTCCCATACCGCCAAGTTTGCTAAATTGCGAGCTCCAAGTAAAAAGTTATGACTGTTTGAGTGAATCTTCTCTAGCTAAGACATTTCATCCGTTTAAGGGAAGGAGTATTTTGGTATTTTCCTTACCCCACTAAGCCTAAAACGTTTTTCACACCCAATTTAAGGGTATAATCAGACTCTAAGATATTTTAGAAATTCTTTCCGAAAACATTTAGGGATTTGAGGGCAAGTTCAAGATAAGAAAAGAGAAGGGTTTCAAGTGTTCTTTCAAGAACAAATGATTTCGCCGAGAACAAATGCTCTTTCGAGGTATGTATGTTTCTCATAGTGTTGGGTTTGTTCACCCTCACTCCAATCATGTAATTTCATTCACTAATTCATCCATGAGATTCTTTATATAGAGATTCTTGAGAAGTTCTTGAGTTTTAACCTCGTTCATTAACAATGGAGGTTTTTGAGTTCTTGAGGGGAGGGTTTTGCGAATGAGTGTTATTTCTTGGTGGATTTTGTGTGGATTTCATCGAAATTGTGTTGGTTTTCTGAATCAAAGAGAGTTGGGAGGAAATCATTCAATTTTATATGACGTAGAACTTGAATTTGAGCAGTAAAATTCATCGGGTTTCCAAACAGGAAATGGGGCGTCGCGTCAATAATAGCGCCCAAACTACTTGTCAGTAGTTTGGGGCTTGGTGCTCCGCGCCACTCAGTCATCCCCAAATATTGACAATAGTTTGGGGGTTGGCACCTTGCGCCACTCAGTGCGCCAGGGTCGTCAGGTCCCTTACCGTTTTATCCTTCTTTTCGTGTGTGTTCCCTCTAATCGTACCTATGTTCTCTTCTTGATACTCACTATTAAAATATTCATTAATCCTTGAGAGATCACGCATATCCTAATCACATCTCTTAATTTACATTGCCTATGTTATTGTAGTTTTGGAGAGTAACAAATTTTATTTGTCTAACTTGTAAAAAACATATTTACCAATATTAGAGGAGTAAGTTGTGATTGGCCAAGTTTCCAAAAGTATTACCGGGGAAAGATTAACTTTTCAACTTTTGAAAAACAAACCTGTCAAAATAAAAATCGGGAAATAATCTAAACAAAATGAAACAACATAGATAATAGGATTTTCTAACCTTGAGAAGATAGGGAAGTTGAACAACCGCAATGTGGTGCCTCAGAGAAAATGATTAAGAGAGTGATTTGAATTTCTTATAACCAAGCTCGTTCGTCGAAAGAACAACTAGTATAGATATTCTAGCAGAACTGTGAGTGATACTAATATTAGTATCAAATGTGAGTTTGATATTGAAATAATGTGGTTGTCTTAAATCTTGGGTAATGAGATTGTCTTAAATCTTGTGTTAGAAGAAGATAACGAAAATAAGAGTTAAGAAGATGGTGAAAGAAGTGGGTAAGATTTTTTAAATCTCACATAATTATATAAAGATAACAATAAATTAGTTTCTTTATGTCATTGTGTGAGATTTAGAAATCTAACCCACTTCTTTCACCATATGTTTAACTCAATTTTGCTTATCTTATTTCATACACATGATTTAAGACAACCTCATTATCTGAGATTTAAGACAACTTCATTACCCGAATATCAAACACACACCCCTGATGCTATTAGTAGTCACTTACAAATCTTCTCCAATATCAGTATTTTTTTTCTTTTGTGGTATGAGCTTGTCTATAAGGAGTTCATATCACTTCCTTAGCCATTTTTCGGGAGGCGCCAACATTACGACATGTCAACTATCCTATCTTCTCAAATTCTAAATATTCTATTATCAGTCATGTTTTGTTTCTTTTTTATTTTGATAATTTTGTTTTTCAATAGCTCATAGAGATGACCTCTTCCATCAACACTTTTAGAACCTTGGTCAAACACAAATTACTCCTCTAATATTAACAGATGTGCTTTTTTCAATTTGATTAGATAAACAAAAATTGTTACCCTCCAAAAGTACAATAAAAGATGCAACATATATTTTAATGATATAGGAACCAATTATTTAAATAAAATAGGCAATGATTATTTAATTGATACTAATGGATACAATTTTTTTTATCGATTTTGCCTTGCCAAAATTGAAGTAGTAGCGCTTTATGCAATCATACCAAAAAAAATTCTTGAAAACACGATGAAACTTATGAATAATCCCGGTGACAACTGAGAACTTGTGGCCGCTCATAGTCTTTTATTTATTGTGATCACTAATGAGGTACCTTCTCTTTTATATGATGATGCAACCTTTTTGGGAATTGATTGGTTAAAAATACCTATAAATATTTGGATATTGACACTATTTGTCTTCTTTCTGATACTAATGAACCAATTATATAATATTGCATGTTTTATCATTATAATTGACTAGTCAATGAATTATCTCAAACACTTCTTTTTGGATTCATAAAGCTTATATTTCATGTAGTTTATGATATTATTACGCTCCCCTACTTTAATTTTATTTTAATTACTTCTCTAATAATTCAGATATTGCATCAATGTATAAATGAAAACAAAGAAGTAATAAGATCGGATAATAAGGTTATCTTAAATATTGTGTATCGAAGAAGATAAGAATGAAAGGAGTGAAAGGAAGGTCAAAGAATGTAATATTATATTCTAAAGCAAGGACATATATGCCATTTTAGTATTAAAAAGAAATAGGAGACAAATTATTTTATTGACCAAAAAGAATTTTTTAAAATAAAAACAATTAAAATGAAAAGAAAAGGTTGCAACCTAGCAGCAAACAAAAAAAAAAAGGGAGAAGTCCTAACCCTATTTGGAGTCTTTGTTGAAGGAAGCTGCTGCAGCTATTTGTCAAAAGAGAGAAGGAGAACGAAAATCGTGGATCTGCCATTCGTTCCAGTGAAGCTAAAGGAGTTGGAAGATATTTTAATAGTAGAAATAGAAGTGGAAGGTAACTTTTCTAAACATAACTTAAATATTTTATTCGTAAATTTCTTCACTATAGAATTGGAATTGTAAGTTTAAGAAAATAAGGGTTAAAGAGATAGATGAATTTACTAAATTCTTAAAATTCGAGTGACTATTTAGTGGCGGAGCCAGAAATTTTATCAAGGTTGTTCACGATTTTATTTTTTGATAAGTGAATTGCATGCTATTTGTTTAACCTAGGGATTCTACCACGAACGATCCCAACAATTGTCAGCATCTACAAACAATCGAGTTTTTTCTTTTTTCGATGCATTGATATTATATGATAAAAATATATGATTATTGTATCTAAAGTAAAATATTGATTGAACAAAAATAGGCGTATCTAGGATTTTGAGATGATGCGTGCACTATTATAGAAAGATTGATCTATGATATAAATTTGATCGGTTCGACATTTAGGTTGATCTCGGTTTTAACATTGATTTTACTTATATGAGACAAATATGATTGAATATGGTTATTGTTTCCTTTAAAAAGACTTTTATTAGATGATTCTGATTATCTAACTAGCATGTTTTTTGACTTGTCCCTGATTAAAAGGGTTGTGGTTAAGTGTTATTACTGACTGAGCTAACGTCTCACTCCTTCCTAAATGTTTTTACAGAGAACTCAACTGATATTATCGAGGATTTCATTAACTAGAGATTGTTAATTAGTATAATCTAGTGTGTCGGGTAACTTCGCGTAGTAAGATATTTATAGAATTGTTATGATTTCTTTTATTTCAAAAATCTTAGAATAGCTCCATTTGTCCTTTCCTTTATTAGAGTCAAGATTATCCCTTCGTTTTGTAGTCATGGGACTTCCTTGAACTTCTTTCTTTTATTGAAGATGATTTGGTATTTTTGTGTTGACGATTAAATTATCGATGGGTATTATGTCTGGTTTTAGAGTTGTTATTAGATGTGTTGTTAATTTCTGAGACAAGAAAAATTAGGATAAGCCCAAAAATATAGGAAACTCTGCCCGATTTTCTATAAAATTTTGGTAAGACTAGTTTTGGAATTCTCTCACTTAGCGCCGCTCATCATCCTAAATTGGGTAGTGACAAAAAAAGCATGTGAGATATTTTAAATCTCATACTATGATATAAAGCTAACAGTAAAATAGTTTCTTAAATTGATAGATATCTACAGTCGTGATTGTTCTCTATTTATTATAGGAAAATGACTTTTTTTAATTGGTTTGCTATGGATGGTTTTAATATAAGTAGTTCTTCGGTTGTTGCACATGTATGCCTAGTAAGTTAATATACTATTTTATAGAATAATATTAATAATAAATGTCTAACAGAATATCGTCACTCAACCCATATTTTTCAAAACCAACTACTTTTTCAGTCCTAATCTCTTTCATTTGGATTGTTGTTTTGAAGAACTTATGTCTCATGAGGCATAAAATTTATTGTTAAAAAGAATTCAAGAACAACTTATTGAAATGGCAGAACATGCTATTTTAAGTAATTGCCTCATTAGTATCCAAAAGAAGATAAATCGTTTCAATATTCAAATATTATTATGTGAAATTTTTTGTAGGTATTTGTTTCCATTAAATCACTGAAAAAGTTGCATCATCATACAAAAGTGCAAACATCTCATCTGTGTTCACAATAATGAAAGGATTACGGACTGTGAAAAAATAATTTTTGTCTCCAGCTTATTCATGAACTTCCTCGTGATTTCAAGGAAATTTTTCAGCATGATTGCATAAAGCGCTACTGCTTTAACTTGGGTGGGTAAAATTAGCAAAATCTTTGGATTTGTCAAAATATCATTTAAATCATTGTTGCTTAGTTCATTTAATTAATCATTGCCTATGTTATTGTACTTTTGGAGAGTAACAATTTTTATTTGTCTAACTTGAAAAAAACATATTTACCAATATTAGAGGAGTAAGTTGTGATTGGCCAAGTTTCCAAAAGTATTGCCGGGGAGAGACTAACTTTTTAACTTTTGAAAAATAAAATTGTCAAAATAAAAATCAGGAAATAATGAGGTGTCTTCTCTTTTATATGATGTTGCAACCTTTTTGGGAATTGATTGGTTAAAAATACCTATAAATATTTTCACATATAAATATTTGGATATTGACACTATTTTTCTTCTTGCTGATACTAATGAACCACTTATATAAAATTGCATGTTTTGTCATTAGAATTTACTAGTCAATGATTTTTTTCTCTTTAACAATTACATTTATGCCTCGTGAGACATAATGTAACAGCTCAAACTCCGATCAGTTTATTGTTTTGGGTCTACTTCAAACAACCATATCTTTTAACACGAAAAGAGTTAGGTGGCCTATGAGGTATATCAAACCGAAGGTCTTTGAATCCTCTTTCCAACACCGCCAAGTTTGCTAAATTGCTAGCTCCAAGTAAAATGTTATGAATGTTTGAGTGAATCTTCTCTAGCTAAGACTTTTCATCCGATTAAGGGAAGGAGTATTTTGGTCTTTTCCTTACCCCACTAAGCCTAAAACGTTTTTCACACCCAATTTAAGGGTCTAACAGACTCTAATATATTTTAGGCATTCTTTCTGAAAACGTTTAGGGATTTGGGAGCAAGTTCAAGAGAATAAAAGAGAAGGGTTTCAAGCGTTCTTTCAAGAACAGATGATTTCGCCGAGAACAAGTGTTCTTTCGAGGTAGGTAAGCTTCTCACAGTGTAAGGTTTGTTCACCCTCACTCTAATCATGTAATTTCATTCACTAATTCATCCATGAGATTGTTTATATAGAGATTCTTGAGAAGTTCTTGATTTTTAACCCCGTTCATTAACAATGGAGGTTTTTGAGTTCTTGAGGTGACGGTTTTGCGAATGAGTGTTATTTCTTCGTGGATTTCATCGAAATTGTGTTGGATTTTTGAATCAAAGAGAGTTGGGAAGAAATCATTCGATTTTATATGACTTAGAACTTGAATTTGAGCAGTAAAATTCGTTGGGTTTCTAGACAGGGCATGGGGAGTCGCGCCAGCCATTGCCCCCAAACTACTGGTCAGTAGTTTGGGCATTGGTGCTCCGCGCTACTCAGTCTACCCCAAAAATTCCCAATAGCTTGGGGGATGGCTTCTTGCGCCACTCAATGTGCCTGGGTCGTCAGGTCCCTTACCGTTTTATCCTTCTTTTCGTGTGTGTTCTCTCGAATCGTACCTATGTTCTCTTCTTGATATTCACTATTAAAATATTCATTAATCCTTGAGAGATCATGTATATCCTAATCACATCTCTTAATTTACATTTCAAATTAAAGTAAAGTTAAGAGGAATGTTCAAGAGATCCTTTTGAGTCAAGTTTGAGAATCATTTTACAATTAACTAAAGATTTGAACTAACATTAAATAAATATTTGAACTAAGTCTTGAGTATATGAGTACGAGAATGAGGGAGAGTTGATTTTCATGTTTAAAAATGAACATAAGGTAACTAAGTATTCCCAAATATGTAATACTTTTACATTTAAAAGAGAGTAACACCGATTTCTAAATGAGTTTACAAGTTCAGAGGAGTTTAAGAGTATTACCTCTTTTAAGAGGATATTTTGAGTAATTACCTCAAATTGAGAAAGATTTGTACTTTAAACATTTGAGCATGAATTATATATTATTGCGAGTAGTATTGTTCACCAATATGAGAATGAGTTCAGACGACTAAAAATCCTCATAAACCATGTATGCCAACATGGGTAAAAAAATCATACATTTTATATGATTCCTTATTGTTTTTAATCATAGCTTAGTGGATCCACTTAGTTGAGGTGTTCTATAGCCCGACAAGGTAAATTAAAGGACAATTTTGATAGCGTGGGCGAGATGTTGTATCATCAAGTAGCTCATAGTGAGGGTTGTCGATTAGAGAATCTCCCAAATAAGAGTAAAGAGTTTGTTATTGTATTTTTATACATTTTGAGTTGATATTTACTATTTTTAAAGCTTTAAGTATTTCATCTCTTATTGTTGCTTTCATATTAAGTTGACTTAGAGGTGAGGTGAGGTGAGTATTCCTCCAGCCTTGTCCGTTCAGTTATCTATTACTTTCAGCTTTCCCCTTACATGCTCGTACATTCAATATACTGACGTCATTCAACCTACATCTTTTTATAGTGCAGATACAGGTGTTCAGGGTCATCAACAGGTGCTCTATTGAAACCATTTGCATCCTTTTCGGAGGATTCCACATTTACATTTTTAGCTTTGTTAAGATGTCGTGGGTTTTGTCCTCATATCTTTCGTAGTATTTAGAAGTTTCATAGATAGTAGTAGTTGAGGAGTCTCACTGTTTCCTTGTTAATGTTTTTAAAACCTTGAGACGATCTCTTATGTTTAATTAAGTATTTCAGACATTTACTTAGTTGAGTTATTGTTAAGACAAAGTTGAGTTAATCTTTGCACTTGAAGTTCTTGTTTTGTTGAGTAAGTCTTCCACTGAGTAGTGAGTCTGGACAAGAGTTCACTTGGGGACCAATGATAGTTCTCAAGAGTCAGCCACGTCCAGGGTGTAGGCTCGGGGGAGACACATAAGATCTTTATAAGAACTATGCAAATAAAAGAAGTTGATTTTGGGGTACACCGGTGGATGGACAATATTTGAAGTTGACTTATTTATTCTCTTTCAATTAAATGAATATTTCAATCAATTAGCTTTTCACTAGGACTCTGTTACACATGTATTACTAATAAAATATATTCTATAAAATCATATATTATTTGGCTCACTATACATGTACAACGCACATGCCGAGAAACTATTTGTTCTAAAACTACTCATAGAAAATTTGTTTTTTCTTTAAAATGACATATTCGAATAATAAATAGACAACAATCTCAAGAGAGGATATCCATCAATTTGAGAAATTATTTTACCATTTTTTTATTTCATTCTTTGAGATTTTAAAACTCTCAACCACTTCATTGACCATATTTTCACTCATTTCATGTTTATCTTCTTCAATAAGCAAAATTTAAGATTGCATGAATGGAGGGAAAAATTTGAAGTTGACATAATTATCCTCTCTAAATAAATAAATTTTTAGATCACTATGCTTTTACTGGGATTCCGTTAAACATTTATTACTAATATTATTCTATAAAACCGTACTTTATTTGACTCAACATAAACGTGCTACCCTGGTGCAGAGAATTTAGTTATACTGAAACATTTCATAACAAATCATTTTTAAAAAGGACATTTTCCAATAGTTAATTCTTGACTATAGATATCCATCAATTTAAGAAACTATTGTACTGTTATCTTTATATCATTGTTTGAGATTTAAAAAATCTAACCTGCTTCTTCGACCATACTTGCACGCCTTTCGTGCTTATCTTCTTTCATAAGCAATATTTAAGACAACATCGTTATCTGAGATTTAAGATAACCTTATTATTCAAATATCAAATACAAACCCCTGATGCTACTATCAGTATCACTTAAAATTATTTTCAAATATCAGTATTAATTTTTCTTTTAGAGGGACAACTTAGCTGTAAGGAATTCAAATTACTCCCTTAAACATTCTCTGGGATGCACTAATGTAGCGGTTGTTCAACTTTCCTATCTTCTCAAAGTCCAAAAATTTTATTAGTTATCTTGTTTCATTCCTTATTAATTTTTTTTATTCTTGATTTTGACAATTTTGTGTTCCAATAGCTAAAAGAGATAGTGTCTTTCAAGTAACACTTTTAGAATCTTGATCAAACACAAATTATCCATCTATTATTTACAAATATGTTTTCTCAAGTTGATTATACAAATAAAAAATGTTATACCTAGTTTCTCGATATGTGTGTTGCATGTGTATTATATGATTTTATTGAATAATATTAGTGGTAAATATCTAACAGTAACTCGGTAAAAGCTAAGTTATCTAAAAATTTATTTATTTGAAAGATATGTCAACTTCAAATGTTGTCATTCAAAAACCAACTGCCTTTTGTTCTCCTTAAATCTCTTTTATTTGTTTTGTTCTTCCAAAAAACTTATGTCCCACGAGGCATAAATCAATTGTTAAAGGGCAAAAACTCAAAGATCAGTCAATTCAAAGGGAAAAAGTTCTATCTTATGTAATTCCTTCATCAATATCCAAAAGAAAGAAAAATAATGTCAATATAAAAATATTCTTATGTGATAATTTTTGTTGGTATTTGCCATCATTGAATTCCCAAAAAAAGTTGCATCATCATTCCTAAGTGCAGACACCTCATTGTTGTCACCGACTTACTCATTTACTCTCTACTAATTTTAAGGACATCTTTTGGCATGGTTGTATATAGTGCTACTACTTAAACTTCTAAAGAGGATTAATATGTCAACTTCAAACATTGTCCCTCCACACGTATTTTCCAAAATTAACAACTTTCTTTTATTATCTCTTTCCTTTGTATTGTTTTTCTAACATATGTGTAGATGTTGTTGCATGATGACTAGAATATTTCTAGAAATATCATAATACAAAATAACATAATTTACCTGACACACAAAACTCGTGATACAGTCCATCGGTCTCGTCCCGTAAAGACGGCACCTATTTGTTTTCAACTCTTACTTTTCAAAA
>JAJOOH010015676.1:0-10918 GCA_029582605.1 Solanum gracilifrons
ACTGAACTTGAAAAGTAAAGGAATTATGAAAAGAAGGAATAACACAAATCGACGTCAAGAATGAAAATCTAACTAACAATGGAATGCACACGAGTGTAGAAAGAACTAACTGAAACAATCAATAAGCTAACTACACCTAACTGGACCCCATAAGCCCAGAAGATACATTCGTGCACAGGTTAAATAAAAACCCGAACGGACCCCCATAAGCCCGACGAGTACAAAGAGTAACTATAACTAAAGAGAATTGCATATGGGAACCCAAGAACGGAGAACACGAATCAGAACCTCAACCCCAATTAGTAAAATCTGACAGTACGGAGGCCGGACCTCGAACCGGATGCTCACCAGAAGTACCAGAGTAACCAATCACAAGTGTCAAATATCTGAGGCCGAAACTCTAATTGGATGCTCTATATAAGTATCTGGGCAATAGAGGCGGGAACTCTAACCAGATGCTCTATATAAATATCTGGGCAATAGAGGCTGGAACTCTAACCGGATGCTCTATATAAGTATCTAGGCAATAGAGGCCGAAACTCTAACCGGATGTCTATATAAATATCTGGGCAATAGAGGCCGGAACTCTAACTGGATGCTCTATATAAGTATCTGGGAAATATAGGCCGGAACTCTAACCGGATGCTCTATATAAGTATCTGGGTAATAAAGGCCGGAACTCTAACCGGATGCTCTATATAGGTACTAATGTAGCTGCTGAAAGAGTCTCAATCGATCTATTCTCATAAATGTCCATGGATCGCCGTCCACAACTAGCCAATCAATGTAAGTCCTTGAAATCGAATCGAAAATCAAATTCAAATCACGAAGCAGAACTAATGTCGCCGACGTAACTCTTGAAGCTGTAACATCGGTGAAAAAAGGATAATTATCATCGTAGCAAACGTATCGCCCAGCTAAGGCCCAAACTATTAGGCTCAACTCTGATACACCAGTCTACAGGGATCTAAGCCGGCCGAGCGGCGTCGGGGCAAAACAAAGGCCTATCGAATCCAAATCATGTATTTCTAACACAATCCCAAGTCAAATCTAAACTAAGGCCCAAATGCTTCAACGAATAGTCATCAATCATACAAGTACTCCACATAGCAAAGAGGGACAATTAATAACATAAAGCATGCTCACAGTTACCCGATAATTCTCGAAATAGGCCGAAAATATGATTTCTAAACACATATGCATGATTCAATCACTACCAACCCAAATCCCAACTAATCAACATGCATTCACACTCTCAAGCTAAATCTAAGAGAGGGAAATCGTAGCCTACCTGTAGGCCGATCACACGCTCTCCAAAATCACTTCTCCGGAGCTTTCCCTTTTCGAACGATCTCAACACACAGCCCCGCTATCAAAAATAGAGTCATCACATTATTACGGTCGTTTAGACACAAAAATCACAACAAACAGAGACAGACCAATTTTGGGGTCAAAACCGGGAAAGTGGGACCCGCGCTGGAAATTCCAGAATTAACCCCAAAAGTGGGTCCTAACCAGTTCCCCCAGCTCATGTCCCAAAATGGGACACAATTCGGGGTTCGGGAACAACACAATATCAACATGTAACTAAAACCCAAATTTTCTCAAAAACTAGAAATGGGACAGCAGTTGAATTGGTGTATTTACCAGAAACTGGAGGTCTACAGTGAAATGTGACAACACCACGACGTTCTCCTCGAAAAACCACTCAAGATAGCCTAATAAATCACTGAAATCGGACCTAGAAAGAATGAGAAAACAACTCTCAAAATCTTCCAAAATCAAGCTCACAAAAAGGGTCGTGGCAGCAGGTATTTTACGAAAATTACCTCAAATGGGGACCCCAAATCACTATCCGAGCTCAGCAACGCGTTGTCCTCGAAAAATCACACAACTTTTCCTTTTGAATCGCCCAAATTATTTGAGAGATGAGAGAGTTATGAGGGTTTAAGTTTGGGGAAAAGTTGCTGGTTTTTCTGCATCTTATAGAAGATTATCTGCACTTTTCCCAAAAACTAAAAACTTCGACTGGGTCCTTCGATCTCGTTAGGAACTCCGTACATGAAACTGAGATATGTAACCATACCAAATTCGACATTTCAGACTCAACGGCGCAGTCAAAATTTCAATCGGAGGTCATCTCGATAAAACGTGGGTCTCACTTTCAAATGCCAATTTAAGTCGAAAACCACAAAAGAGCTCAGAAAAATATAAAAAAACCTCCAGATACAAAATAAGGGTCAATCTAGACAAAACTTGACATTCCGAAGCTAACCGCACTGACGGAATCTTTATCTTAGTTCGTTTTCTAACAATGTTGACCAAAGTCAACCTTAAGCCAAATTTCAAAGGCTAAAACGCTTAATGATCCAAACTCACATCGAAGGCCTCGATACTCGTTCCAACTATGCTACCACACTAATTTGGTCGTTTCGAATCTGATGGAACAGTTAAAATTCTAATTTGAGGTTGTCTTCTTGAATTATTCATCGAAAATGATCGTTCAAGGTTCATAAGCTCCAAAACACAAAAACATCGCACCAAGACCAAACGAACGACCAGGTGACCGAACTGTCAGTCCCAGCAAGTCATAAATGACTTCGGGTCGCTACAGGAACGCTCTAAACGACAAATAGAATGCAAGAAATAGAAATAACCAGGAGGGTCATTACAATATCCATTACTAAAAAGGACTTTCGTCCGCGAAAGAAAGGATCTAGAAGTACCTAAGGGCTCAAACAAGATGGGAAACTGCTCTTGCATCTCCTGCTCGGTCTCCCAGGTAGTCTCCTCGACTGGACGATGCCTCTAACGGACCTTAACAACAGGAATGGCTCTCGACCGCAACTGTCTGACATCTCTGGCTAGAATGGCAACTGGCTCCTCTATAAAGGTCAGACGATCATCCAACTCAACCGAATCATACTGGAGCACATGAGACTCATCTGGAACATACCGGCGCAGCATCGAAACATGAAACACTGGGTGGGTAGCCGATAGTGCTGGAGGTAAAGCTAACTCATAGGCAATCTCGCCAATTGCTCTTAAAATCCCAAAAGGGCCAATATACCTGGGGCTAAGCTTGCCCCGCCTCCCAAATCTTATCACGCCCTTCATGGGCGATACTCAAAGAAATACCCGGTCACCAATTGCAAACCTTAACGGCCAACGCCTATGATCCGCGTAACTCTGATGTCTACTCTGAGCCGTCCTGAGCCTATCCTGAATCACCCGCACCTGATCCAGGGCCTCCTGAAGCAAATCTGTACCACGCGGCCTAGGCTCTGTAGACTCAAACCAACCAACTGGAGAGCGATAAGGCCTACCATATAAGGCCGCAAACGGGGCCATCTGAATACAAGAGTGGTAGCTATTGTTGTACCCAAACTCCGCCAAAGGCAAGAACTGGTCCCACTGACCTCCAAAATCCATAACATAGGCCCGCAACATATCCTCAAGGACCTGAATAGTACGCTCTGACTGACCATCCGTCTGTGGGTGAAATACTATGCTAAAGTGGACACGGGTGCCCAACTCCTCCTGAAATCCCTCCAAAAGCTGGAAGTGAACTGTGAACCCCGGTTTGAAATGATAGAAACAGGCACGCCATGAAGAAGGACCACCTCCCTAATGTAGATATGAGCCAACCTCTCGGCACTGAAAATAGTATGGACAGGAAGGAAATGTGCTGAGTTGGTCAATCGATCCACGATGACCCAAATGCTGTCAACACCTCTAGAAGTCCGAGGCAACCCCACAACGAAGTCCATAGTGATACGCTCCCACTTCCACTCCGGAATGGGTAATCTCTGGAACTCGCCACCAGGCCTCAAATGATCGGCTTTCACCTGCTGGCAGCACAAACAACGGGATATGTAGTAGGCAATATGTCTCCTTATGCCACTCCACTAGTAATGTTGTCTCAAATCACGATACATCTTCGTTGTCCCCGGATGGATAGAGTATCTAGACTCATGGGCCTCAGAAAGTATCAACTATATCAAATCTCTAACTCTCGGAACACAGATGCGGCCGGCGAATCTCAACACTCCATCATGATCTAAGGTAGCATGACCACTATCACCCGCTAACACTCGATCTCTAAGGGCCACTAAGGCCTCATCCTCAAACTGGCAACCACGAATCCTATCAAGGAAAGAAGACTGAACTCCCATATAGGCCAAAACACGTTTAGAATTTGAGATATCTAATCGAACAATGTTATTAGCTAAGAACTGAATGTTCAAAGCTAAGAGTCGCTCCTCAACAGGTTAGAAATCTAGACTACCCATACTCACCGCCTTCCTGCTCAAGGCGTCTGCTACCACATTCGCCTTGCCCGGATGATATAGAATAGAGAAGTCGTAGTCCTTCAGGAGCTCAACCCAACGACGCTGACTCGAATTAAGGTCCCTCTAGGTCATGATATACTGAAGACTCCTATGATCGGTATAGATCTCAAATCGAACTTCATACAAGTAGTTCCTCCAAATCTTAAGTGCGAAAACTACCGCTGCCAACTCCAAGTCATGGGTGGGGTAGTTGCGCTCATGAATCTTAAGCTGCCTCGATGCATAAGCAATAACCCGGCCCTGCTGCATCAATACACAACCCAAACCAACACCGGATGCATCACAATAAATCGTGAATCCCTCACCCTTAACTGGAAGAGTCAATATATGAGCGGTGGTCAATAACTCCTTAAGCTTCAAAAAGCTTGCCTCACACTCTTTTGACCAAACAAAGGGAACATCAACACGAGTCAACCGGGTCAGAGGGGCTACAATAGTACAAAGCGTCTGTAGTAGCCTGCTAGTTCGACGAAGCTCCGAATCTCAGTAATTGAGGTGGGCCTAGCCCAATCACGAATAGCCTCAATCTTCGCCGGATCTACCATATTGCCCTCCTTGGTTACAACATGCCCCACGAATGCTACAGAGTCTAACCAAAACTGGCACTTTGAGAACTTGGCATAAAGTCGATGATCTCTCAAAGTCTGGAGCACAATCCTCAAATGATGCTCATGTTCACTCCGGCTCCGCGAATATACCAGTATGTCATCAATGAAGACGATGACAAATAAATCAAGGTATGGCCTGAACACATGTGTCATCAAATCCATGAAGGCAGCAGGGGCATTAGTCAACCCAAAGAACATCACCAAAAACTTATAACGGCCATAATGGGTCCTATATGCAGTCTAAGGGATGTCCGTTGCCCTAATCCTCAACGGATCGTACCCGGACCTGAAATAAATCTTAGAAAACACGGCGGCACCCTTAAGCTGATCAAACAAATCATCGATACGAGGCATGGGGTAACGGTTCTTCACCATCACCTTATGCAGCTGCCTGTAGTCAATGCACATCCTCATAGTCTCGTCCTTATTCTTCAGAAACAGAATAGGAGCACCCCAAGGTGACACACTCGGACGGATAAACCCCTTACCTAAGAGATCCTCTAACTGAAAATTGAGCTCCCTGAGCTCTGAAGGAGCCATCCGGTAAGGCAAAATAGAAATAGGATAGGTGTCGGGATCCAAATCTATGGAAAATTCAATGTCACGCTCTGGGGGTAAGCCAGGTAGGTCTGTAGGGAACACATCAGCAAACTCTCTAACCACAGGAACTGAGTCAACTAAAGGGTCCTCCCTACTCACATCTCGCACATAGGCTAAATAAGCTAAACACCCAGAAGCAACCAACCGTCTAGCTCGCATAAAAGAGATGATCCCGGTCGGTGTGTGACTATAAGCACCCTTCCACAACATTGGGGGAATGTCAGGCATGGATAAAGTAACGGTCTTGGTGTAGCAGTCCAAGACCGAATGATAAGGGGATAACTAGTCCATGCCCAGAATCACATCGAAATCAACCATATCTAGTAGAATAAGATCAACTCTAGTATCATAACCCTCGATAGTCACTAAGATAGATCGCAATACCTGATCCACTACTAAGAACTCACCCACTTGGGTCAAAATATGAACCGGCTCTGCCAAAGACTCATACCTCACACCCAATTTGGGGATCAAAATAAACAGATACATACGAGAATGTGGACTCGGGATGAAATAATAACGTAGCAGGCAGATGGCATAATAAAAGTGCACCTGTAATGACATCGTCAGATGCCTCAGTCGCCGCTCTCGCCGGGGCTGCTTAGAAATGGCCCTGAGCACCGATGCCCGATGCATCTGATCTACTACCTAACATGCCTTCCCGAGGTCCGCCTCTGGTACCCTGAAGGCTGTCCCGACGATCCTGGCCCTAACCACCTCTAAATTGAGGGGGCACTGCTGAAACTGGTCTAGGTGCAAGGGGAGCTGGTACAATCGCCCATCGCCCTAGTCGGGGCACCCTCTGGACCAATAGTCAAGTGCACCGCAATCAATACACCCCGAAACTGAACGCCCTGAAGTAACCCGACTGCGGTAGGAAGGGAGGAAATCTGATCCCCTCGAACTTTGGCCCGTACTAGGACCAGCCTGCTGATGCTGGCCTCTCTTAGAAACAGGTAATGCCGCTTGAACAGGCCGACTGGACTGACCCTGCTGGAACCTCTGGCGGGGCCTATCATAAAAGTCTCTCCCTCTAGTCTGGGACCCATTGTAGCTGCCTTGGTAGCGTGCCCTCTTATCGCTGCCCTCTTGGGCCTCGCGATGAATATGGTCCATGGATCGGGGATGGTCAACCACATCAAGAAATGAACGGCCGGCCGAAACCAAATGCTCTGTGTCGACCCTCAGACGATACCGCAACCCACGTATAAAACAATGATCTTTCACCTCCTTCATATCTCGGGCCGATGTTGCGTCCCTGCCTCGACCTCGGTGTCAACGTTTACCCCAAGATGGGGTTCTGTCTGCAGGCCCGATTACATCAGCCCCGACCGCGCCGCCTCGCGTGCGAGCCATCCCCCGAAAGAGTAAAACAAGTGAGATTTCAAGAAACCAATAAGACACAAGCTGCACGAAGTGAAACAAATGAGGAAATCTTCCTAAAGACATCATGTAGCCTCCCGAAGATAAGTTACGGACGTCTCCGCAACGATCAGCAAGACTCTACTAGACGTTAGCTCTGTACAAGTGAGACCGGTGTACATGAGGCTTTGATACCACCTTGTCACGACCCGATTTCTCAAGTCATGATGGTACCTACTATAACCCACCAGCAGGTAAGCCAATCCGTAACCCGGAACAACAAGTAATGGGTCTAAGGGTAGAAACTAAACAAGAGTAGGCAAATAACAATATAAACAGGCAGAAGCAAACCAAAGCATAAATACAAATAAAGATCCCTCCCAGATACTGGAAGTCACTAGTACAGAGAGACTACAAAATGAGTACAAGTCCCAAAAGTGGACAACAAAGATTGGACTGTCTCGGAAGGTAAAAGACAAGTCTATATATACATATGGAGGGTGAAATAGTACAAAACGCCGTGTGCTCACTCTCGTCTCCGTATCAGTCTGCTCCAAGCTCGATCAACGCTGGCTACTAGTGCCCGGACCTGCATCACGAAACAGATGCAGAGCATAGCATGAGTACCAAAACAACAGGTACCTAGTAGGCATCATAGGCCGACTGAACTTGAAAAGTAAAGGCAGTATGAAAAGAAGGAATAACACAAATCGACATCAAAAATGAAAATCTAACTAATAATGTAATGCACACCAGTGTAGAATGAACTAACTGAAACAATCTATAAGCTAACTACACCTAACTGGACCCCATAAGCCCAGAAGGTACACTCGTGCGCAAGTTAAATAAAAACCCGAACAGACCCCCATAAGCCCGATGAGTACACAAAATAACTATAAGTAAAGAGAATTGCATATGGGAACCCAAGAACGGAGAACACGAATCAGAACCTCAACCCCAATTAGTAAAATCTGACAGTACGGAGGCCGGACCTCGAACCGGATGCTCACTAGAAATACCAAAGTAACCAATCACAAGTGTCAAGTATATGAGGCCGGAACTCTAATTGGATGCTCTATATAAGTATCTGGGCAATAGAGGCCGGAACTCTAACCAGATGCTCAATATAAATATCTAGGCAATAGAGGCCGGAACTCTCACCGGATGCTCTATATAAGCATCTGGGCAATAGAGGCCGAAACTCTAACCGGATGTCTATATAAATATTTGGGCAATAGAGGTCGGAACTCTAATCGGATGCTCTATATAAGTATCTGGAAATATAGGCCGGAACTCTAACCGGATGCTCTATATAAGTATCTGGGTAATAGAGGCCGTAACTCTAACCGTATGCTCTATATAGGTGCTAGTGCAGCTGCTGAAAGAGTCCCAATCGATCTATTCTCATAAATGTCCGTGGATCGCCGTCCACAACTACCTAATCAATGTAAGTCCTTGGAACCGATTCGAAAATCAAATTCAAATTGCGATGCAGAACTAATGTCGGCGACGTAACTCTTGAAGTTGTAATATCGGTGAAATAAAGATATTTATCATCGTAGCAAACGTATCGCCTAGCTAAGGCCCAAACTATCAGGCTCAACTCTGCTACACCAATCAACAGGGGTCTAAGCCGGCCGAGCGGCGTCGGGGCAAAACCAAGGACAATCGGATCCAAATCATGTATTTCTAACACAATCCCAAGTCAAATCTAAACTAAGGCCCAAATGCTTCAACAAATAGTCATCGAGCATACAAGTACTCCACATAGCAAAGAGGGACAATTAATAACATAAAGCATGCTCACAGTTACCCGATAATTTTCGAAATAGGCCGAAAACATGATTTCTAAACACATATGCATGATTCAATCACTACCAACCCAAATCCCAACTAATCAACATGCATTCACACTCTCAAGCTAAATCTAAGAGAGGGAAATCGTAGCCTACCTGTAGCCCGATCACATGCGCTTTAAAATCACTTCTCTGGAGCTTTCCCTTTTCGAATGAGCTCGAAACCTAGCCCCGCTATCAAAAATAGAGTCATCACATTATTACGGTCGTTTAGACACCAAAATCACAACAAACAGAGACGGATCAATTTTGGGGTCAAAACCGAGAAAGTGGGACCCGCGATGGAAATCCCGGAAATAACCCCAAAAGTGGGTCCTAACCAGTTCCCCCAGCTCATGTCCCAAAATGGGACACAATTCAGGGCTCGGGAACAACACAATATCAACATGTAACTAAAACCCAAATTTTCTCAAAAACTAGAAATGGGACAGCAGTTGAATCGGTGTATTTACCAGAAACTGGAGGTCTACAGTGAAATGTGGCAACACCACGACGTTCTCCTCGAAAAACCACTCAAGATAGCCTTAAAAATCACTGAAATCGGACCTAGAAAGACTGAGAAAACAACTATCAAAATCTTCCAAAATCAAGCTCACAAAAAGGGTCGTGGCAGCAGGTATTTTGCGAAAATTACCTCAAATGGGGACCCCAAATCACTATCCGAGCTCAGCAACGCGTTGTCCTCGAAAAATCTCACAACATTTCCTTTTGAATCGCTCAAATTGTTTGAGTGATGAGAGAGTTATGAGGTTTAAGTTTGGGGAAAAGTTGCTGGTTTTTTAGCATCTTATAGAAGATTTTCTGCACTTTTCCCAAAAACCAAAAACTCCGACGGGGTGCTTCGATCTCGTTCGGAACTCCGTACATGAAACTGAGATATGTAACCATACCAAATTCAACATTTTGGACTCAAAGACGCAGTCGAAATTTCAATTAGAGGTCATCTCGATAAAAAGTGGGTCTCACTTACAAATGCCAATTTAAGTCAAAAACCACAAAAGAGCTCAGAAAAATATAAAAAATTCTCCAGATACAAAAGAAGGGTCAATCTAGACCAAACTTGACATTCCAGAGCTAACCGCGCTGACGGAATCTTTATATGAGCGCGTTTTCCAAGAATGTTGACCAAAGTCAACCTTAAGACAAATTTCAAAGGCTAAAACGCCTAATGATCCAAACTCACATCGAAGGCCTCGATACTCATGCCAACTATGCTACCATACTAATTTGGTCATTCCGGAGTTGATGGAACCGTAAGAATTCTAATCTGAGGTTGTCTTCTTGAATTATTCATCGAAAATGATCGTTCAAGGTTCATAAGCTCCAAAACACAAAAACTCGCACCAAGACCAAACGAACGACCAGGTGACCGAACTGTCAGTCCCAGCAAGTCATAAATGACTTCGGGTCGCTACAGGAACGCTCTAAACGACACATAAAATGTAAGAAATAGAAATAACTAGGAGGGTCATTACAATAACCACTACTAAAAAGGTCTTTCGTCCGCGAAAGAAAGGATCAAGAAGTACCTAAGGGCTCAAACAAGCCGGGAAACTGCTCTCGCATCTCCTGCTCGGTCTCCCAGGTAGCCTCCTCGACTGGACGATGCCTCTAACGGACCTTAACAACAGGAATGGCTCTCGACCGCAACTGTCTGACATCTCTGGCTAGAATGGCAACTGGCTCCTCTATAAAGGTCAGACGATCATCCAACTCTACCGAATCATACTGGAGCACATGAGACTCATCTGGAACATACCGGCGCAGCATCGAAACATGAAACACTGGGTGGATAGCCGATAGTGCTGGAGGTAAAGCTAACTCATAGGCAATCTCGCCAATTGCTCTCAAAATCCCAAAAAGGCCTATATACCTGGAGCTAAGCTTGCCCCGCCTCCCAAATCTTATCACACCCTTCATGGGCGATACTCAAAGAAATACCCGGTCACCAATTGCAAACCTTAACGGCCAATGCCTATGATCCGCGTAACTCTGATGTCTACTCTGAGCCGTCCTGAGCCTATCCTGAATCACCCGCACCTGATTCATGGCCTCCTGAAGCAAATTTGTACCACGCGGCCTAGGCTCTGTAGACTTAAACCAACCAACTGGAGAGCGATAAGGCCTACCATATAAGGCC
>JAJOOH010015677.1:0-14664 GCA_029582605.1 Solanum gracilifrons
TAATTGTTCTTCCTTACCAGTTGTTATTTTCTTGTAATTCCAGTCAGTGATTGCAATACTACAAAAGTTCCCTTGGTTATTATTGAGTTTGTTACATTATATGCATCAGTAAACATTTTTTTACGTTATTAGTATTGGTCAACATGTTATAACATGTTACTTATTAATATTTCTATCATCTTACCTATGCTTATGATCACATAGATAAATTTATCTGTAATCACCTTATAAGTGACCTGACTGTATAAATATTCAGTAACTCGATACATAAAACTTGAAATCTTTTTTTCTTCTTTCATATAGGTATTGGAATAATACCCTATGCACTTTCACGAGGAGGATGGTTATGTTTGATGCTACTTTTTTTAGTAGCAATTATATGTTGTTACACAGGATTACTTTTGCAAAAATGCATGAGTGTTTCACCATCAATCAATACATATCCGGATATTGGTGAATTTGCTTTTGGTAACAAAGGAAGAATCTTGATATCACTTTTCTTATATCTTGAACTATACTTTGTTGCAATTGAATTCCTCATATTAGAAGGTGACAATTTGCATAAATGATTCCCAAATGCAAAAAATTATGTTGGTTGTGTTAAAAATGTTGGAAGGGAAGTATTTGTTTTATTAGTTGCTATTATAATATTGCCAACAACATGGTTGAAAAGTTTAGGTTTATTGGCTTATGTTTCTATTGGCGGAGTTTTGGCTTCAATTGTTTTGGTTTTTTCAATATTTTGGGTTGGTGCGATTGATGGTATTGGATTCGAAGAAAAAGGTGTGATTTGGAGATGGGATGGATTGATAAGTGAAATAAGTATGTGTACATTTTGTTATTGTGGTCATGCAGTTTTCCCAACAATATGCAATTCCATGTAGGATAGGAGCCAATTTCCCAAGGTGATAATATCTTATTGATAAACATGTATTACTTTAGTTTCAGTTTACGTGGTACTTTTTGGTCATAATATATAAATGTGTTCTTTAACTTGGCCTCATTTTACGTTTATGTCCTTCAACTTTGGGTATGCACAAGTACGTACTTAAACTTGAATAAAGTTGAACAAGTAGACACATGAGTCCTACATGACACTATACACGTAGGATACCACGTAGGATAAAAAAAATGACATGTAGGTTGCCATGTAGGACATCCGTGTCTATTTGTTTAACTTTATACAAATTTAAGTGTCTATTTGTGCACACCAAAAGTTGAAGGGCATAAATGTGATTTGAAGCCAAGTTAAAGGGCATATTTATGTATTATGCCTACTTTTTGACTAGACATAAATCTTAAGAAAGAAGGAAATAATTTTTTTGAAAGTTGTGGTTGTATATCATTTCATGAAGGGCGTAAAAGGAAAATTAAAGTTATGTTATTTTTCTGTTATAGAAAAATTGACGACATCTATTTTGGGACAACAAATTAAAAATTATATAAAATTACGTCATAAAATGAGACAGAAGAAGTATTACTCCCGCACCACATAGAAAGTGTTTCAACACTAGGAAGTTGGAGAGAAGTACTCCAACCACAGAAATAGACATACAAAGACATACAGAAAGACACAAAAATATACGGAACAGAAAGCTTAGCGTGAGATTCAAGAACTTTTAAATTTATAAATAAAATATTTTTGTTCAATATTTGATTGAATATGAAGATGGCAGATGACATTTCAATTTATAAATAATCATATGTCTAATTATAAAAAAAATGACATTTCATATTTTCTCATACTAAATTATAAATACCTTTGCTACAGCCTACATGTCATATTACACCAATAATTATAAACATATTTTATTTGATCATCGTATATATAACTTAAATCTTTTTTTTTCTTTTTTGTCAAACAGGTTTTATTTGTGTGCTTTATATTAAGCACCATAACCTATGGATCAATGGCAACTATGGGGTACTTAATATATGGACAAAATTTAATGTCACAAATAACATTAAATCTCCCTACCAGGAAAATTAGTTCAAAAATCGCGATATATACGACACTCGTTAATCCAATAACAAAGTATGCTCTTGTCGTCTCTCCAATTGCAACGGCTATTGAAGATAAATTACCTTTACGAAAGAGTAAATTTATTGTAAGCTACTTCATCAAAACATTTTTAGTCATCAACACCGTCATTGTGGTGTTAACCGTTCCATTCTTTGGATATGTCATGACATTTACAGGCACTCTTTTGGGCATTACCGTGTCGATATTGTTACTATGCCTACGCTACCTCAAGATCAAGAAGCCTTCATATTTGGAAGTTGTGTTTATTGGGATGATTTTGGTTTTTGGTTCTTCAGTTGCCATATCTGGAACTTACACTTCTTTGAAAAACATTATTAGTCATGTCTAGAGGTGACAGATGAATGGTTTGGACAAAATTTGGATGGGTCAGAATGGACTGAATCAATGGGTCGTTGCTCAATCATGTCCTAAGTCAAGATGGGCTAAATAATGGTTTGTAGATTACAACTAATACATAGTAATGAAAAGCAAGCACACATACAATATCTTATCCGTTATAATAAAGAACACAAGTTATGAATAAACGAAAAACCGATACAGAAAAACCGCGTTGGAAGAAGGCATACATGCTTTAGGATCGGTTCATCATTTGAAGCCTTTACAGGTTGATATCATCTCTCTGCAAAGAACATATATTGTATAAATTAAAAAGTAATATTGGAACAAAACATAACATTTCTAAAAGGAAAGAAGTTAATGAATTCGTATTCATACTCACATTATTTAGAACATACACTGTATAAGTTAAAAGTAATATTGGAAAACACATAACATTTGTAAAAGTAATCTGTTAATGAAGCATACCTCAATCATTGAATTCTATCTCACATTCTTTATACCATGGATCATTGTAGAAGTCTACCTGAAGCTTGTCTTCTCCAGTCAATTCTTCAACATATTCCTTAATATTGAAGATCGACTCTTTAAGCTGAGGGCAGTCCCATACTTTGATAAGCTCTAATGACGCAATATCTCCAAAACTGTCTGGAATGTCCATAAGCTTATCACATCTACTTATATGTAGTTTCTCAAGCACGGGAAAGGATTTCTCTGCATCAACCTGCCATTCAGAAAATTCCACATTAACCAATTTTAGAGATTTGAGATTCTGGAAAGTGACATCTTCCCATTCTTTAGCCTCCTCGATGATTGTGTCTTCTAGAATTAGTTCTTCAAGGTTGGGTAGTCTAGCAATTCTTGACAATGAATCAGATGTCAGAGCGAGCCATTGCAACATCAGCTTCTTCAAGCTCAAAGGGAAGCCGTGTGTATATTCAGGGAATGAATCCCAAGAAGAAGCAGAAAAACGGAGTTGTTCAAGTTCGTTAAGGACATCCAATCTTGGAAAGCAAATCTCCTCTGCTGAACAATCTGGTAGTTGTCTGATACAGACTTCAAGGTTTTGAAGCTTAGGAAACCTTTTGAAAATAATATCCTCTATGTCTTCTAAATCCGCGGAAAGGTAGAGCTGAGATAATGTTCTTAAATTTTCTAACCTTGAGTCCTCGTCTAACACAGTGATGTCCGGATGAAAGAGAGCACCCCCATTCATCCGTACATCTCGTAGCTTTGCAAGACTCCATAAACAAGGCGATAGTATCATGTATAATCCCTTCGAGTGATCCACCACCAGAGTTTCTAGATTACAGAGGTTTGAAAATGACGGAGGGAGAGTGTTAGCCTTCGTCTGAATGATTAAGTACTTCAAATGAATGAGCATACCGATTTCATTTAACAAAGAATCTGTCAATGTTATGCCCTTCAAATCCAAACTTTTGAGAAGCCTCAAGTGTTTTAGGTGACTCTTGTGGGGAAGACAATCCTTATAGACCTTCAGAGTAAGGAGGTGTTCAACACAAGGATTCTTCTTTTCTGGATCAAACATGACAAAATTTTCATTCAAACGAAATATATATGTACTAAAACGAATGATAATTCCACGTGGCATAAGATCCGAAGAAGAAGAAGAGGAAGACGGAGCTTTTGAACCTCCTAGTAAGTGAAGCAACTTTTCCTTTCTATATTTTATATAACAAAAGTCATGCACAAGATCATGAATTTTGCAAATAGAATTATCGAAAGGTATTACCAAACTACTGGAAATTAACTCATCCACTACTTCTTCTGCACTTTTCATCTCAATCTGCTCCACAAGTCCTTGAGAAATCCACAAATCTTTCAACTCAGAGATCCTTATATCTTCGTCCTTTGGATAACTTGCAAGGCAAACCAAACACGGCTTTACGTGATCTGACAAATGGTCATAACTTAATTGTATGACCTTCACCACTTCCTCTTCATCCTTAAAAATAAAGGAACTCAAATTATTCAGAACTTCAAGCCACAATGCCTCTTTCTTTTCCTTCCTTGAAATGACTCCACCGATTAGATCAAGTACTAAAGGAAGCCCATCACACTTTCGAGCTATCTTTTCTCCAACATCCTTTAGTTCATCAGGGCAACGCTCTTCTCCGAATACCCTTTTCTCTAATAACTCCCAACTTTCTTCTGATCTTAGCAATCGAAGATAAAGAGGATCACTGTGGCATTTTCCATGCAAAGCAACTTCCTTTTTCCGACTTGTTAAGATCACTCTGCCTCCTTTCTGAAATTCAGGAAAAGGTCTCATTAGCTCATCGAATGTTGCAGTATCCCACATGTCATCCAAGACAATAAGGTACCGCTGTGCACATAGTTTTTTCCGCAGCTTATCAGCAACGTCATCATCTATGTCATGATCCTCACTGAATCTTTCTTTCAAACCAATAACTTGATTGAAAATGTTCTGCAACAACTTTTTCTCATTACGTTCCTGGTCGACTGTGCACCAAGCACAAACATCGAAATGATCAACAATGGACTCATCATTATACACTCTGTAAGCCAAAGTAGTTTTTCCAATCCCTGGCATGCCAACTATGGAAATGACATCTATCTCAGCTGGTCCGCTGGTGAGCTTCTTAATTATCAACTCTGTCTCCTCCTCAAAACCTACAATTATTTTACCAACTGTACTCGATGACTTTCTGTCAACCAGCTTGTTGGGAGCGTTTGCAACAATAATACCGCTGCTCTTGGGGATCTTCTCTTGTACCTCTTTTTTGACAAGCTTGATCTTTTCTACGGTATCAGGAAGTATGAAGATGAGCTGTAATAGACCATAATCTCTGGCAAGAATTGAATGAATGGCATGTTCCGCCTCATATGCCACATCTAGAACACGAGTCCAAAGATCTTTATGCAACTCTTGCTCAACATACCCGAACAACGATCTTATGATTTCCAGGTCTTCTTTCAGCTGCTTAATTTCTTTTTTTATGAAAGCAACTGAGGAAGCATTGGAATTGGCCAAGTCATTCAAGTTTGTGAGTAGAAGAGTCATGAAGAGCGGTCCATCACTCATGGGGAAGCAGAGCTGAGACGAGTCTGCACGGGATTTTAAGAAATCATTCTTGAGATCTTTCTTGAGGAGTTCAATATTTTCCATCAAGTTAAGGTGTGCATCACTTGCTTCATTCATATTCTCTTCTATGTTGCGAACAAGAACGAATACCTCCTTGGTAAGTTCTATAACACGTGCCAATAGAACAAACAATTTGTCATGACGAATAACGTCCTTGAGCACATCAGTAAGAATAATCAATAGGAACTCTATCATGACATGAATGTTACACGTAGAAGCACTAGGAGTAAGAGCATTAACCATGTGCTCTTGTAGATGAATCAGAGATACTCTAAGAATGTACAGAGAGGCTTCTAGGAGCTGCTTGATGAAACGTCCAACTTCTTCCGACTTTGAACCTTTCAAATTTGTACAGCATATGTGCATAACCTCCAGTTCAACAGGAATAACCTCCACAAGTAGATTAGCTAGCTTGGAATCAACTCGAGAGACATCTGATTCATCAAATTTGTAAACTTGACAATCCAAAAAAGTAAAACAGAAGTTTACTACTCTCAGAGCCATAAGTTGAAGATGAGGTAAGACATATTCGATCATTTCAGACTCAACGCAACCATTTACTTTCAACCTATGGAAATCTCTTAAATTGCCAAATACATTCTGAAGACGCTCATATTGAGTCATTGATGGGAAAATAGATTCAGAACAACACTTGAGTAGACTTTGGAGATACATGTGGATGGCATCTAAAAGTTCAACCAAACGATCCTCGGTCATGGTTGTTACACGACTTGGTTCAGCATATATATGTGAGCTAATATAACTTCTGATATACTCCAAGAGGTGATAAAACTTTTTACTAACCAGCATGTCTACTCCACTTGGATGAAACAGTGACTGAACCAAATCATGAATCTCATTTGTTATGCAAGACATTTCGTCATTACAACTTTCCAAATATAAAGAGTAATAAAGACGACAAAATGTGGACACAAACGTCAGCTTCAATGTCAACTCTTCAATTCGATACAGGTCAAAAGAAGTTTGAACACGCCCACTATTTACCCTCTCTATGAAATCTTGAAGATTGACAATGTCCCCGCGAAGTACAACCGATGACACCTGCCAAAAGAGCAAATGTTGTTTCAAATTATGTTAATACATAGATGGTGATAATTTAGATAGAAAATTAAAGGGAACGACTAATATAGTTGAGGTGTGAAACTCGTGAAAATGTGATAGCTCTAAATTTTACAACAAACAATTGTCACAAGTGCAGAGGACTTTCTCCAGAATAGCCTAATAGAGAAGCCAAATGTTTGTCCTGTTACACCTCAAATCTTAAAACAAAAAATGACAGCCTGGTGCACTAAGCTCTCTCTTTGTTTAAGTGCTATCTCTCTAAACAAAAGCTCTTACTTTCCTAGTTCTTAGGCCATTCGAACATGTTGTACTTAGGCCACCAAGGCCCAATTCTTACGATCTAATACAAGGTTTGATTATATTCTTACGATCTAATAGCAGATGATTTAGTACATAGAGTTTAACTTATACCAGAAAGATTAAATCATCGATTCTTATAGGTTATAAAGATTATATTCACCATCTAAGTTACATAAAGCAACAAACATACTTACAAGAATATATTAATTATGTGAATGAAAAAAATAATCAAATATTATATGCAACATACCAATGATTTGTTATCTTCCCCTTTTGTTTGTCCTTCATCCAAATCAAAGAGACCTTGATCATACCGAATGGTAATTCCTCGTGCCATCATACCAGAAGAAGAGGAAGACGGAGCTTTTGAACCTTCTAGGAAGTGAAGCAACTTTTCCTTTCTAGAATTTATATAACAAAAGTCATGCACAAGATCATGAATTTTGCAAATAGAATTATCGAAAGGTATTACCAAGCTACTTGAAATTAACTCATCCACTACTTCTTCTGCACTTCTCATCACAATGTGCTGCACAAATCCTTGAGAAATCCACAAATCTTTCAACTCAGAGATCCTTATATTTTTGTTCTTTGGATAACGTGCAAGGCAAACAAAACACGGCTTTACGTGATCTGACAAATGGTCATAACTTAATTGTATAACCTTCACCACTTCCTCTTCATCCTTATGAATAAAGGAACTCAAATTATTCAGAACTTCAAGCCACAAAGACTCTTTCTGTTCCTTCCTTGAAATGACTCCACCGATTAGATCAAGTACTAAAGGAAGCCCATCACACTTTTGGGCTATCTCTTTTCCGACATCCTTTAGTTCATCAGGGCAACGTTCTTCACCGAATACCCTTTTCTCTAATAACTCCCAACTTTCTTCTGATCTTAGCAATCGAAGATAAAGAGGATCACTGTGGCATTTTCCATGCAAAGCCACTTCCTTTTTTCGACTAGTTAAAATCACTCTGCTTCCTTTCCGTAATTCAGGAAAAGGTCTTGTTAGCTCATCCAATGTTGCAGTATCCCACATGTCATCCAAGACAATAAGGTACCGTTTTCCAAATAGTTGTTTCCGCAGCTTATCAGCAATGTCATCATCTATGTCATGATCCTCATTGAATTGTTCTTTCAAACCAATAACTTGATTGAAAATTTTCTGCAACAACTTTTTCTCATTATGTTCCTGGCCGACTGTGCACCAAGCACAAACGTCGAAATGATACACAATGGACTTACGATTATACACTCTGAAAGCCAAAGTAGTTTTTCCAATCCCTGGCATGCCGACTATGGAAATGACATCTATCTCAGCTGGTCCGCTGGTGAGCTTCCTAATTATCCACTCTGTCTCCTCCTCAAAACCTACGATTATTTTACCAACTGTACTCGATGACTTTCTTTCAACTGGCTTGTTGGGAGCGTTTGCAACAATAATACCTCTGCTCTTGGGGATCTTCTCTTGTACCTCTTTTTTGAGATGCTTGATCTTTTCTACGGTATCAGGAAGTATGAAGATAAGCTGCAATAGACCATGATCTCGGGAAAGAATTGAGTTAATGCCATGTTGCGCCTCATATGCCACATCTAGAAAACGAGTCCAAAGATCTCTATGCAGCTCTTGCTCAACATACCCGAACAACGATCTTATGATTTCCAGGTCTTCTTTCACCTGCTTAATTTTTTCTTTTATCAAAGCCACTGAAGACGCATTGGAATTGGCCAAGTCATTCAAGTTTCTGAGTAGAAGAGTCATGAAGAGCGGTCCATCACTCATGGGGAAGCAGAGCTGAGACGAGTCTGCACGGTCTTTTAAGAAATCATTCTTGAGATCTTCCTTGAGGAGTTCAATATTTTCCAGCAAGTTTAGATTTGCATCACTTGCTTCATTCATATTCTCTTCTAAGTTGCGAACAAGAACGAATACCTCCTTGGTAAGTTCTATAACACGTGCCAATAGAACAAACAATTTGTCATGACGAATAACGTCCTTGAGCACATCAGTAAGAATAATCAATAGGAACTCTATCATGACATGAATGTTACACGTAGAAGCACTAGGAGTAAGAGCATTAACCATGTGCTCTTGTAGATGAATCAGAGATACTCTAAGAATGTCCAGAGAGGCTTCTAGGAGCTGCTTGATGAAACGTCCAACTTCTTCCGACTTTGAACCTTTCAAATTTGTACAGCATATGTGCATAACCTCCAGTTCAACAGGAATAACCTCCACAAGTAGATTAGCTAGCTTGGAGTTAACTCGAGAGCCATCTGATTCATCGAATTCGTCAAGTTGAAAATCCAAAAAAGTAAAACAGAAGTGTCCTACTCTCTCCGCCATAAGTTGAAACTGTGGTAAGACATATTCGATTGTCTGATACTCAACGCAATCATTTACTTTCAACCTATGGAAATCTCTTAAATTGCCAAATACATTCTGAAGAAGCTCATATTGAGTCATTGACGGGAAAGTCAACTCAGCATGAAACTTGAGTAGACATTGGAGATACATGAGGATGGCATCTAAAAGTTCAACCAAACGATCCTCGATCATGGTTACATGACTTGGTTCAGCATAGCTATGTGAGCTAATATAACTTTTGATTTTCTTCCAGAGGGCATCATACTTTATATTAACCGGCATGTCTTCTCCACTTGGATGAAACAGTGACTGAACCAAATCATGAATCTCATTTGATATGGAAGACATTTCGTCATTACAACTTTCCAAAAAGAAAGAGTAATAAAGATGACAAAATGCAGACAAAAACGTCAGCTTCAATGTCAACTTTTCAATTTGATCCATGTCAAGAGAAGTTTGAACACGCCCACTATTTAATCTCTCTATGAAATCTTGAAGATTGACAATGTCCTCGCGAAGTACAACGCGGAATGACACCTGCCAAAAGAGCAGATGTTGTTTCAAATTATGTTAATACATAGATGGTGATAGTTTAGATAGAAAAAGGGAACGACTGATACAGTTGAGTTGTGAAACTCGCCAAAACGTGATAGCTCAGGCATGTTTTGATTGTTGACTCTAATTTTTACTCTTACATTACAACAAGAAACTGTTACAAGTGCAGAGGACTTTCTCTTGTTTTTTATGCTCTCTTCGATAGAACTAATTATTTTTCACTATAATTGAAAAGTTGAAGTCTTTGGCCCTTCAAAAATATATATTTTAAATGTACATTTCTTTTGTTACTTATAATTATATTTTTTATTTTTTTTATTTTATATTGGATAATAAATACATAGTGTAAAATAAGCAAATCATGTATTAGTATTGACATTGCTTAAAGTGCATTAAGCATGTTTTAGTCCTAAAATGCAAATATTCATTTACTTTGAAATTAAAAATGTTTTCCCCTCGTTATTACATAATTTTATTTTATATTGAAAAATTTTAGGATTTTTTTTTACTTTTATGATACAATAAAACTAAATGAAGCATTTTCAACATTTTTCATCTAAAAAAAGACAAAAATATTTTCTCCATGTTGAATTCTTAAGTAGAGTACTATTTACTCATGAAAATATGGGTAAATATGGGTAAACTAGTATTTTACCCAATCCATTTTTACCCATATCAAATATGAGCGGGTTGAATTAGTACATGGAGTTTAACTTATACCAGAAAGATTAAATCATCGATTCTTATATGTTATAAAGATTATATTCACCATCTAAGTTACATAAAGCAACATACTTACAAGAATATATTAATTATGCTAATGAAAAAAATAATTAAATTTTGTATGACATACCAATGATTTGTTACCTTCCCCTTTTGTTTGTCCTTCATTTTCTTTTCCTCTTTCCATTCTCACTAATCAAGCCAAAGTAGTTAAAAAAATAAAATTCCTTCCTTTCAACTTCTCAAGAGAAACAATTTACATCAAACTAAGAATGAAGGAAAATCAAATGTGTAATTAGAATCTTTTCTTTTCCAGTTGAGAGTTGTAAAGGTGTTAAAGATAAGCCCACTAATAATGTCTCACTAGGTGGGGTTCCTATTTGGTCCTTTGCCTTTTAAGAATATATTTTTCAGAAAAGGCTCAAAAATACCCTTGTCATCAATTTTCGTCACATATATAACATCATAGTATATACATATTTAATTTTCATTCATATAACGATAAAAAATAATTATAATAAAATAAGAAATTTTTTTATTTTTTATTTTTAAAAAAATTGAAATAGGATAAACATTCACTAATTTTAAAAAATATTATTAGAAAAAATGTGTTAAAAAAATATTTATTTATTTGGAAGGGCATTTTTTACCCATTAAATAACAATAAGGGCGTTTATGAACGAAAATAATGAGGTAAAGGTATTTTTGGACCAAATTATAAACGGATGACATTTTTGTTCATTTCACATAATTTAAGGGTGTTTCACTTATGGAACTTGTTTCTCCTGCTTTCATTAGAAAAGTCATTTCCTTATTTTTATAAATTAAAACTCATTTTTATAAATACCTTTGCTACGGCCTACATGTCATATTACACCAATAATTATAAACATATTTTATTTGATCATCGTATATATAAATTACCAATGAGTTGCTTGCTAATTTCTCTATTTCTCCTTCATTTTCTTTTCCTATTTCCATGCATGCAATTCTCAAAATCTGAACAATTACTCTGCTAGTCTCTAATTAACACCACAAATGTCTAGAAAACTATTAATTTGTAAAGAAGAAAGTATTAACACCCAAATATTCTTCAATAATCCTACCTTAAAGTTGACAAAATGGACAAAAGCAGTTGAAATAATTACTTGGCCGAAGACAAACTTCAAAGGCCAAAGAAGATTTAAAAAGTGACTCCAGTACTCCCCTGTCCACATTTAATTGTCATATTGTGCTTTTAGAAAGTCAATTTTTTGTATATTAATATGATGAAAAAAATATATCATAAAATGTTAGTTAAAGTTGTTTGACTTTAAAAATAGAAATCATAACAATTATTAATTTATATTCCCTTATATAAATTATTATTTATGAACATGATATCGCATAGCACTTTTTTTATTTTCAAATATTTGACCTTTTAATTTATAAATTAAGTGAAAAATATTATAAATTATAATAAATTAATAATTTAAAAATGGAAAAATTAGATTAAAAAAATTAACTCATTTAACTCTCGAAATCCGAATATTATCACAGGATGGTGGCAGTAGTACACATTATCATCTTAGTCTTTGTAAATTAATTGTCATCTTCAAGTCTCTGTAATCAATTGTGGAAAATATAATATTTTACACTCCACTTGTTTTGAGATTACCTATAAAAAAAAATTCTTTCTTTTTTTTTTTGGTTTGTAAACTTCCCTATTTGATTCCAATTGGATGTTCTTTTTGGGCGTGCTCGGTAGGCAAAGAAAATATTATTCTACAAATATTTGTGTATAAGACGTGAGAGTTGAGTGGTGCGTGTGTGGGGCTACGCGGATGAGGACGATGATGAGGTGTATTGAAAGTAGAAAAAGGGTATAATTTGTTTTTTTTTTCTAAAAAAAAAAAGGCATTAAGCTTTCTCAACTCATCCTCCTGATGCTTATTGCACGACACAAAATTTTAAAAACTGTCTATATAATTATTTTATATTAGTGTGTAAATGACTTTTCATGCAATTATAGGGGTATCTTGTGTCTTTTTCCCTTGATTAAACAATATAAGATGATATGTGTAACTTTTGACCATGAGACTAAGAAGAAAATATAAAAAAATGACTGGTCTAAAGTAGTCCTGTGAATTGTCTTTTAATATTGTCTAATTATTTCTTCTTTCTAGTAGTACCAATAATACTCCAATTCTCAATTCCTTTAAGCACTTCTCCTACACATTTTTTTTCGAAATATATCAATTTTTATAATATGATTGGTCAATTTTTTTATTTAGAAAAATGAGTTTTTTATTTATAAAAATAAGGAATATGACTTTTCCAATACAAGCAAGAGAAACAAGTTTCACAAGTGACATTCTAAAACACCATTTATTTTGAAACAGAGGGAGTAACACCTCACTGCTCAGACCGAATATATAGGAATCATAAAATTGCATGTTTTGACTTTTAAATGGGCTAGTCTTTAACTTTTGTCTTTTAAAAATCAAATTTATACCTAACAAGATATAAGTTTTTTAGCAACTGAAATCATATCTCGACATAATTTATAAAATATTATGATACGAAAATATAGACTTATCCTCCTCAAAAAAAATTATTCAAAAAGTGCAAATGACTAAATAGGAACCCACCTAGTGAGACATTATTAGTGGACTTAGTTTAATAACTTTACAACTCTCTACTGGAAAAGAAAAGATTCTAATTACACCATTAATTTTCCTTCGTTCTTAGTTTGATGGAAGGAATTTTTTTTTTACTACTTTGGCTTGATTAGTGAGAATGGAAAGAGAAAAAGAAAATGAAGGACAAACAAATAGGGAAGATAACAAATCATTGGTATGTTGAATATAATATTTAATTCTTTTTTTCATTCACATAATTAATTATTAGATAGTACAAACCCGTGCAAGCACGGGCCCAACTCTGTACTATCGTAACTAAAAAAACATATATATATATATATATATATATATCATTAGCATTTGCACAAAAACACAGATAGGAGTACTTCAAACAATGTTGAGCAATTTTTAATCAACAAGAGTTAGGCCTATATAAATTATTTACATTAATAGAGGTCAAACATGCAAGGCACGTTCCAAGAACTAATAACTTATAAGAATCGATGATTTAATCTTTGTTTATATACACAAAATCATCTGCTATAGTTGAATTTATAAGAACCCACGAGTTAAATTGATCTTGTAAATTAAAAAAATCACAAAAATAGCATGTATATAACGAAAATCCTTTTTTTTTCTTTCTTTATCAAACAAGTTTTATTTGTGTGCTTTTATATTAAGCACAATTACCTATGGATCAATGACGACTATGGGGTGCTTAATGTATGGACAAAATTTAATGTCACAAATAACATTAAATCTCCCTACCGGGAAAATTAGTTTGAAAATCGCGATATATACGACACTCGCTCTTGTCGTCTCTCCAACTATAATGGCTATTGAAGATAAATTACCTTTACGAAAGAGTAAATTTATCGTGAGTTACTTCATCAGAACATTTTTGGTCATCAACACAGTCATTGTGGCGTTAACTGTTCCATTTTTTGGATATGTCATGACATTTACGAACGTGCTTTTGAGCGTTACCATGTCGATATTGTTACCATGCCTATGCTATCTCAAGATCAAGAAACCTTTATATTTGGAAGTTATGTTTATTGGTATGATCAGGGGCGGCTCAACATAATATGAGGCATAAAGCGAAATTTTAATTAAAGGCCTAAAATTTAAATAAATTTCATCCATATTTATTTATTTTTATAAATTTTTAGATGTAAATTATTACTTAATATCTTTTTTATAAATGATTTTTTCAAATACTTTTTTTTATTTTTAGATAAGATTTTATCAATTCAACATTGACAAACATCATTTTATTGAGATAATTATTATATGAATCGATAACATAGTTCTATAAGTAATAAGTTGATAAATTTTAAATATAGATAAGAGTTAGAATCATAGAATCTGATTCAAAAAGTTGATAACTTGGTATACCCTACTTTAATATGAAAAGTTACGAAGAAATAAAAAAATATTTGTAATTTACTTTAGTAAACATTTTTCGGCTATTGATTCATATTTTTGACATAATATTACTCTA
>JAJOOH010015679.1:0-11174 GCA_029582605.1 Solanum gracilifrons
TGTGGTGATTCCCCTAAAATACCTTTACATGATAGGAATGTGAGGTGAGTTCCCTTATTCCTAAGTAGTTAATCATGGGGAGTGTGAGGTGATTACTATTTATATATGTGTGACTTCCAAGGCAAGTGGTGATTACCCATTAGCCTTTAGGTTGATCATGGAGGCGATTACCTATGATCCTTATGTGATGATGTGGAGGCGAATACCTACATTACACATTAAAATGAATATGGAGGCGAATACTTA
This sequence comes from Solanum gracilifrons, assembly GCA_029582605.1. NCBI lineage: Eukaryota > Viridiplantae > Streptophyta > Magnoliopsida > Solanales > Solanaceae > Solanum > Solanum gracilifrons. The sequence goes on from JAJOOH010015679.1 coordinate 247, forward strand.
TATTCCATTAATAATGAACATGGAGGCGAATACCCATGATTCATTAGTTTGTATGACTAGAGGTGATTACCATTGTCCTTATGATTCATTAGTATGTACGACTAGAGGTGATTACCCTTGTCTTTATGATTCCATGATATGTGTGGCTTGAGGTGACTCCCCTTGTCCTTCATGATGAACTAAACATGTATGCCTTGAGGTGACTCCCCCTTGCATTCATGAACATGAGCATGACTAGTTTGGATTGTAGCTTTAGAGGCCCTCAAATACATGCATGACTAGTGGTGACTCCCCTTGTCTTTATGATGTTAAAAGATGATAAACATGAATGATGAAACTAAAGTGTCTAGCTTAGCATGGGTAGGATTATGAGGTCTTGTTCATGCATGGCACAAGCTTTCCTTAAGGTGACTCATGAAGTGTTTCTCTTATATGATGTATGCTTAGATAGGATTGTGCTATATATGCCTTCCTTGTTATGTTATGATTGACTAAAGGTGAGAGATTCCCTTGGTTATGAAGTAAGCTAAGATGAGACCAATGAGTGGTAGTATGCATATGGTGACTTCAAGGTTATGCTTAGTGTGGATGGTTTTATGGAATGACTTTCATGCATTGCACAAGCATGCTTTGAGGCTACCTAGGAGTATAGTGCTCTTATGATATGAAAGCCAAGACTTGACCATATATATAAACTATGCTTAAGATGACCAAAGAGAGATACTTAGCTTGGGTGGTATTATGGGATGCTATTCATGCATTGCACAAGTATGCTTTTAGGTTACTTGAGAGTAGTTCTATTATGGTATAGATGACTAAGAGTTGAATAAATGCTTATATGATGCTTATGTTGGAGACTTTGCTTATTACTATGATATTGTCTCTTATGCTTATAGTTTATGTTTCAAGAAGTATTTCATATGATTTTGGATTATGTTTTATATTGACTAACCCTTATCTCATGCTCTTATAGTGCTATGCTAGCTAACATATTTAGTATATTTTGTACTAACGCATACTTTGCCTACATTCAAATCAAATCAAATGTAGGGTTTCGGAGATTCAATTCCATTCTTGAAGCTAAGTTTCTAAGGAGCAAAGGAGTTGAAGATTTGGTGAGTCCTCATAGCTTCGAGGACAAACCCACTATTTCCTTTGTCTTTTATTTTCATGTTTTGAGACTATTGTATGGGTTGTGTCTCAAGAGTTTTATTCAAGTTGTATTAGATGGTTTGAGACTAAGTTTTAAAAAGACTTCCGCTTGCTTTTATAAAAGACTTCGATTATATATATGGTTAAAGTTTTAAAAGTTCTGTACTTTTCTATTATCTTATGTTATGATATGCTAAGGGCTTGTATGAGACCTCTTCGGGGTCAAGTATGCCATGTTACATCTAGGATTTACCCCTGGGTCGTGACATTGACGTTGAGGTATTTGGGGGTTGAAAGGTGAATGACTAATAGTTTTAACCAATTCAAATAGTTGACGAGATTGTATTTAGGTCTTTCTTCATTTAAAATGTACTCCATCTGTCCTGTTTTAGTTATCATGTTGTGCTTTTTGAGAGTCAATTTGACTAACTTTTAAAGCTAAATCAGTTTATAATAATTTGAAATTATAAAATAAAAATTAGATGTTTAAAAACTATATGAAAAGTACAAAAAGTTGCAATTTTTTTACATCAATTTGATAAAAAATACATCTTAAAATGTTAATTAAAGTTGATATTGTTTGATTCTAAAAAGGAAACTATGACAACTTAAATACGAGAGGGATATAAGTTCTTTCTACAAATATCACACCTATAATGTGTGACCCCATTATTGACCTTCTTTGACAATATAATTCTTGAGGAGTCCTCAATGAGGGCACACGTTTTCCAACCAAGAAGCAAATGTTGCGGCTATTCTCTAGGCCATCCTCTAAACTTGTTCATACTCTACTAAAACCCAACTCCAATCACCCCCATTACAACTATCACAAATCTAGTCTTCAACTACAAGACACATTTTTACCTTTGCTTAAAAAATGTTCCAACGAAAATCACATTTATCAAACTCATGGCTTCATGGTACATCGTGCTTTAGATCAAGACAACTTTATTCTCAGCCAATTCTTCCACACATGTTCGGCCCTTGGCTTTGTCAGCTATGCATATTCAATTGTCACTTCAAACCCAAATCCAAACATATATCTTTACAATACTTTGATCAGTATTTTCTCAAGACAACAACATTTATCTAAGGATGCAATTTGCCTTTATAAACAAGCTCGAGCCATTGGCTTATATCATGATACTTACTCTATCCCTTTTGTGTTGAACGCTGTAACTTGTCTCACCACCTCTAGGCAAATTCACTGTGAAGCTATTTTAACTGGATTGAACAATGATGTACATGTAGCAACGTCCCTTGTACGGATGTATTCTTCTTTTGGGTGCATTTCGGATGCACGTAAGGTGTTTGATGAAATGCGTAGCAAAGATGTGGGCTTGTGGAATGCCATGATAGTGGGGTATGTTAAGGCTCATGATATGGACACCGCCAAGTACCTGTTTGATAATGTGCTGGAGAAGAATGTGGTTTCTTGGACTACCATCATTGCGGGCTACGCTCAGGGGAATCAGTTTTCTCAGGCTATAGGTGTATTCAGGAAAATGATGAGTGTGGAGGTTAGTGCTAAGCCTGATGAAGTAACCATGTTAGCTGCACTTTCAGCTTGTGCCCACTTGGGTGAGCATGAGATGGGTGAATGGATCCATAGTTATATTATAAAACACAGGTTACGTAGAACTGTGTCTCTTAACAATACACTTATTGATATGTATGCAAAATTGGGCAATGTAAAGAAGGCAGTAGAATTGTTTGAGAGCATGGAAACAAGGAGTGTTGTTACATGGTCAACAGTGATTTCTGCATTGGCTGTCAATGGATATGGAAGAGAAGCAATTAACATGTTTTCTCGAATGGAAATGGTTGGAATTAGGCCAAACAGTGTCACCTTTATAGCACTATTATCTGCATGTAGCCACGCTGGACTCGTGGAGGAAGGCAGATTGTATTTTAAGACAATGGAAGAAAAACATGGTATTAGTCCTGACATCAGACACTATGGTTGCATGGTTGATCTTTTTGGGCGTGCCGGTTACCTCGACGAGGCTGCAAATATGGTTAAAATGATGCCGTTTGAAGCAAATGCAGCGATTTGGGGATCTCTTCTTGCTGCAGCCAGGAACCAAGGTCATGTTGAACTTGGGGAGCAAGCTCTGCAGCATCTAACTGAAGTCGAACCACATAATAGTGGGAATTATTCCCTTGTGTCCAATACATATGCTGCTCTTGGTAGGTGGAGTGAAGCTAGGGTAGCAAGAAAGATCATGAAGGACACAGGAGTCCAAAAATTGCCAGGCGGTAGCTTCATCAAAATGAAAGATAAAGTTTATTATTTCTATTCAGGAGACAGATCACATCCTCAATGTGATAGAATATACAGAGTTCTATCACACATAAACAGGGTGTCAAAGACGGCACTTCATGAATATTGGGGATATGTAGAGCTGCTTGATGCTGATAGCCCTCGAGAGGACCACTTATAAGATGAGGTAGGATTTGGCATAACTTGACTGATTGTTTCAAGGATCTTTAGCTTCAGAAAATAACTCAACTAACGTTGAGCAGTTTAAGTTTACCTGCATGTGAAGTAAGTAGGACTTAAAAATAGCACAGTTTAAGATTTTTCATAGCACTTGACATTAGAAAAAACAGGATGTATTATGTAAATCAGATTAATACCTTTATTCTTGCTTCTTCTGTTCTGAGCCCCCACTTCAAATCTTCTATTGGTGACTGGTACCTAATTGACCAAGTTAGCTAGATTCACTAAGTTAGTGACAAATCATGCTTGAAGGTTACAAATTAGCTTCTTCTTTTTTTTTGAATTAAGTTCCAACTGGTTGTTGAATTTCTTGGTTTACAGTGGCAGGAAGTATTTCCCAATACATTTTGTGAGCTCTCAAAGTGAATATTCCTTTTAAATCCAGTGAAGATGTTGTCCATGGGTCTTCCTTTTTTGGTTTTCTTTCTCTTAGTGCTCTAGTTATCATTTTTTATTAAAATGATATATAAACTACATTGCAATTTTCTGGCAAAAGTTCAAATTTCCCCCCTAAATATTGACTTCCTACCAAATACTCTAGACATTATTCCTTTGTATTGTATTTGCACCAATTCTCCAGCTTAGCAGATGGATCCTCATTGCTTTTCACCACTATCCACTTCCGCTGACACAAGTAATTTTAAGAGCCACTTCAGCGGACACAGTTTCTCGAGAGTGAATGATGCCCATCTCTGCTTTCACTGAACAATCTCCCTGAAATGGAAATTTCCTTTGACAAATACTCTAGTACAGCACAAAGAACCCCAAGAATATTCATCACTTCAGCATTAATAGTAATCATTATGGATCTTATCCCTCTTTACCACTCTTTTAATTGGTACCCCTCAGATTTAGTAGTCTATCCATCTGAACTATCACCCACATACCATGTTGAGTAGCAGAAGATAAAGATTACAGACAGCCCAATATATAGCAGAACCCTTAAATTTACAACAGAAATCACCATGATTAATGGTGAAATAGAGCCGCATCTTTTCCAGCAGTGAATCAATGGGTTTCTTAAAAGGGTTTTAACAACGTTTTCACCGGAAGAATCCATGGAGTTTCGATGGGTCTGGAATGAATATTGAGTTTTTCAATGGTCATATTTGTGTAGTTGCAAATGCAGAAACTGACATCTTGAGATGTCCAGAGAAACCTAGGATTTTGTGAAGATTGGTTTGTAATTTTATTATTGTCAATACTTAGTCGAAATTTCCATTTTACTTTTATGGTTAAAGGTCATAGGAAGAATGATGTAAAAGTGTGATGTTTTGTGTCAATGATAATTCTAATCAAATAATAAGAATGTCGTCTTTCTTGGGAGTTAATCAGTTGGAAGCAGTTCGAAGCAGTCTATGGTGCTTTGGAAATATCCAATGAGAATCTGGTGACAGAAAACAGAACTAACCTCAAGTAAAAATGAAACCTACAATCTAAAAAGTCATTTAGTGCCCATTTGGATTAACTTATTTTTGGGTGCTTTTGACTTTTAAGTATTTTTTTTTTTTGGAGGTGTTTCGAAAGACTATAAAGTACATTTAAGCTCCCACTTTTAGGCCCAAAAAGCTTTAAAATAAGATAAAAGTCGAAAGTAGGGTACCATCTACATGTGTTGTGAAAGGCGATCGCCTCATCGCCAATGGCGAGAGGTGAGGCGAGGCGAATCTTCATCGCCTATTAGCTTTGTGGCGAGGCGATCTTCAAAAGGCGATGGCATGGCGACAAAGGCGAGAAGCGATAAAGGCAACAAAGGTGTCACCTTTTGTATTTTCTTAAAATAAAGTGACCAATTTAGGGTTTTAAAAGTCAAAAGGCAATTTTAAGATTTTCTTTCTAAATTTGCTCAGTTGCACTCATTAGACTACAACTACGGCTCCAACCTCGACTCAACTAGACTTCTCTGGTGACCAGCCGGACTTTTTCGGCGACTCCAAAGTCCAATCAATACATATTTCTTCTTTTCTTCTTCAGATTTCTTCTTCCTTTGTTTCTTTTTCCTTCTTCTTTTTCAGACTTCAGAGTACTTCTACCTTGTTTTTTTCTCAGTGTTATGACTTTTGTTCCTTTTTTTTTTTTGCATTTAAGTTCTAGACTTTTAGTATGTACTATCTATTTTCAATTTTTGAATTATTGCTATTGAGATTTGATTATTTATATACGCAATTAAATATTTTAAATTTTGGTATTAATTGGCACCACACTTCAAAAAGGCGAGTGCCTCGCCAGAACCTTGTCGCCTTTCGCCGTCCATAACATATCTACTTATGACTTTTTAACTTTGACTTATAAGCCCATCCAAATAGACCCTTAGTGCACTACAGAAAGGGGTAAAATGCAGCATGCCATATCAGCACACTGTGTTTAATATGCACACATTGACTGAGGCTGAAGTGCCTAATAGGTGAATACCTCAGTTGAGGTGTCTACATGAAAAGAGATGACAACTTTAAGGGGCCGTCTATGTATTTGTCCATTAAAGGAGTGAGCTTCCCATTTTCAACCTTCTCAGTTTTTGGGTATGGTCAGGAACAAGTCATTAGCACTTCTCAGTGACTCAGGTTGAACAAACCAAATGCAGTCCTTGATATGTCTCTTGGCCCAGGCACTATTTTCTTATCTGCAATTCTTGTTACTTTTGCTTAAATTTTTCGTATACACAACTTGCTGATCTCTGTTAATTACTGTTTCTGCACTGTTATAGTTTACCTTAACAGTGCAGAAGCAGTAATTAATTGCATTGCAAGTGGACAGATCAACTATGGAGGATGTTTATATGCCTAAAAGGGATCAGATGGGTGAAACCTGGAAGCGTAGCAGGTGTCCTTAGATGTTGGAACAAGGATGGCATGGTAAGTAAGAAGGAGGAGAGATGGAAGATTGTCCCGGCTTGTATTTGGTGGTCAGTCTGGATCGAGAGGAAAAAGAATGTGTTTTGAAGGAGTACAAAGCAGCTTACAGATTCTTAAGATGAATTGCTTAGGCCTATTTTATTTTTGGTGTGAGCAAAAACTATTAGCTCAAACATAAGATATTTTTGATGTTTTAGACTTTTTGCAAGGATAAGTTGAACCACAAGATGTAAGTTGTAATACTTTTGTTGGGGAACTATACCTGTTGGTGTAGTATACCTGTGGATGTATAGAAGTAACGTTACCTTTCTCAAAAAAAAAATAGTTTACCTTAATTTCATGAAACTCTAGTATGCATTATCTAGTTGGATGCACATAGCTTGTTGTTGAATGCATAATTTAAGGTTAATAGAAGATTTGGTCTACCTTAGGCTAGATTTCTTTTCGAGATTTAGGTGAAATTCATGTAAGGGTCTACGAGTATTGTTTTCCACATGTCCTCACACCTGGTAGTTATGCAGCTCCAGCTTTGATAATATTAGCAAACTAGAACTATCATACAGAATAAGGATGTATACGTTACATCTGGGTAACGACGAGGGATTTTTGTTCCCAACTTCTAATGGAGGTATAATAAAACAAAAGTAACAAGTTGAGGAACAAATTAGGACTTTTTTCTTTTCTTTTTGGTAGCTTACGACACTTAGAGAATACTAAAACAAAATAGTAAGGTGCATCTCGGACAACATCTTACATTCTAAAGCGTTGAATTTACTGTTTAACTCATGGGATTAAATATTTGGTACATGTACATATGGTGACCTTTCACCCTGATTTGGAGAGTCATGAGATGGCACTTAAAAGAACCACCACTACACATGTTGAGCCCTTGTTCCCTTCCATATGTAATTCCTGCATTATCAACAATTTGAGCTTGGGAATGTGATTATAGCCTCTCACGGTTGCCAAGCAGCCGATTAACATCTTTATCTCTTGGATAAAGTACATCATCACTTGGTACCTAGGTTTTGAAAGGAAAACTCCAAATGTGCATCATGTCTGGCATGTCATAGGCCAGTTGTTTAGAGAGTCAAAGCATAGAAGAAGTCATGCCCAAGACCTAGGCTTGCAAATCCCAATGTGACAAGAGCACTGCTATATAAGATGTGTACTTTTGGTTTCAAAAAACTAAGGAACCCTGTGAAGATGCAATTTAAAGTATTCATAAGACAGTGAACATAGACTTAGTTTATGCTGAAGATAAAAACAAAAGAAATGTCTCCTTTTTCTTGTTTATCGCAAAAAGACTTATACTGACTCGTTGAACAAGTAAAGATGGTTTCTCAAAAATGTTACCTCCAGTTCTGGTGTTGTCTAGTGATTTGGGAACAAGGTAATAATCCATTTGATTTGATTTGCAAATGGACAAAGTGCTGGGAGATCTTAAGTCATGGTGGCAGGGCTTTGTTCCTTCTCTAACACATCCAGGGACATGCATATTCTCTAAGTTGCTTTCTTCCATATCATGCATTTCTTCATAGTTTGGTTTCTTCTTTGAGCTAGAGGGACTCCCTATCAGGCCTATGCTAAGGCTGTTGACCTTAGATACTGAGATATTATATGTCTCTTGAAATGCAATGTCTGGCATGATCAGTTTAAGATCATTCAAATCAGCAGGTCCACTAAAACTTCTGCATTCACTGACCTCAATTGAATCGAGTACTTGACCTTGTGTTCCATTCAGAGTTATTGCATCAATATTGCAGGCTGGACATGCAGAATATGACTTCTCATAAGCGATAAAGTGCTTCAAAACTGCATGAGACACATTAACTTCTTCTTCTAACTCGGAGCTCAAATGATTCTCCATATCAACTGATTTTGCATCTCTATGCTTCGTGTTTCTTGTTCTCAACTCCTTTCCTTGGACCCTTCCATCATGTAAATCTGCCACAATTCTCCCCCTGACCCTTGCTTTATTCTCTGGAATTGGTATCGCAAGAATTCTTTTGTTCTTATGAGTGGAACTGTTTATATTTGATGCACATTTGTGCAGTTGAAGCCAATTATCAACCTTTGAGTGGTTTTGGGTTGATACTCTTTGCATTGTATTTGCATGGTTCTTTTTGCTGAGTCTCAAATTAAACTTTTTGTGTATTGAATCTCTTTCTGATAGATGTTGTTTTGTAAAAACTGCCACCTTAGTGTCACTATCAGATGTTTCTTCGCTGAATTCTGTCTCATTATCTGCACTGAATTTCGTAGTTGGACTGATAAGGCAGCTAGTTCTGGAAACACTGCTCTCTGAGTAGCATTCTGATGTTCCTTCTATAGGGAAACCCACAGACTTGGCACAGTGAGTGGATCCTTTCCCTTTTCTAGGAGGAAGCGAGGATCTACTTTTTAAGGCTTGGGATTCTACTCCAGCATTTCCTGATTTACTATGGCTACAAACAGTAGGCCTCATGAATCTGGGGAAGTCTGCTAAAGGGGTAGATGTGACACTATCTTTTTGAAATCTCATGTTAGACCCCAACCCTTCAATGCATACATCTGAGAGATCCACTAGTTCAGTTAAAGAGGGTGGCGATATTATTGTAAGCTTTCCTAGTTTCTCATTCAGCTTCTTGATTTCCTGTGTGACACCATTGCGGTTGTACTCAATTCGGTTCATCTTCTGCAGCAGATTATTTATTGCGACTTCCTTTTCTGCCTTGACTTCCTGTAATTGAACATGTCATTGTAAAAATAGAGAAGCAGTGATGGGAGAGCAGGAAGTGTTTGCATCTGGATTCCGAGGTAAGACAGCCAATTCCTTATCTTTTGGATGAACAAGCCGTTAAATGTTAATTATGTCTTCATAATGGCATATCATATATAAAGAGTTAATCCTTTATGTATATCAGGAAATTCCTCTTGTGTTTGTGTCATGAGCGTGTATATTTTTCTACTTTCCTGCTTGAAGCTTAGAACATTATTATGGCAAAAAAATAAAAAAATTTCTTAACTGAATTGTTGTTGTATAATCACTATTTTATTTTTTTTATTTTTTTTGAGAATGGCAACATATTATTCATTAGCACAAAGAGTGTTAAATTATGTCTAGTTTTAATCATCTCCCTATTTCTCCGTAAAAAGCTTTGTCTTAATAACTTCAACTTGTTAGGACCATATGCATGCCGAATGGTTTTTCCTCGTATGTTTATGCAACACTTTTGAATCATGTAGGTCCGTCCAATCTAGAAGTTGAGGCTATTAGTGAGACTGCAACTTAACTTTCATACAAGTTAAATACCAAGTCAAAAGCGCCTTCAGTTCAACTTTAACTTCAGTATCTCTCATTTCAACTAACATTAGCTCCTAACCATCTGTTTCCTAATGGACTGTTCAATTCCTGTAAAATTTATCATCTCACCTTACTCAAATGTTCTATAGGCCTTAAGGTCTTAGAAAAATAACTTAGCCCAGAAAAAAGGGGTGTACTGAAAACATAAAATGATCAAATAAGCATCTTCCCTGTGTAGCAGTTTCAGTATTAGATCAGGTGGAGCCAAATGTACTCACAGTATGCATATGGATTATGAAGATGTTAGTCTACTCATTTCCGTGGTTGAAATTTGAATCAATAAAAGATCTTATTTGTATTGATGACTCCATGCCATTAATAAGGGCCTATATTTCACATTCCTACTAAGTTTGTTTGTTGGTTGTGATTTCAGCAAGTAGTTTTGTATTGAAGTTGATGTACCATATTGGATTTTTCCAGTACTGTTGGACAATCAGGACAACATATTGAACTAGTTATAACCAATCAATGACATGACAAGAAATGAAAAGAGATATGTTGTGTGTCATTCTCAAAAAAAAAAGATATATGTTGTATGTCATAATAATGTAAGTAGTTGCATGATTTCCAGTACTAGGCTCAGTTGATTGTTTCAGTGACTTACTGTTGATTCTTCATTTCTTAATTGAACCCGTTTGGCTCGTGTTGCAAAATTTAATGTACACAATGTCTCGCACAAATCTTCTTCATGGGGACTAATATGAACCAGCATTAGTGTTTTGGAATCATCACCTGGATATTAAGAAAGCAGATGAAATTCTGGCATTATTTGTGTGACTATACTAAAAAGGAGTGAAGAAAACGTCATCTACTTGTCTAGATTTTGCATGTTAAGTGATAAATGGGAAGTTTATTGGTGTGAATATACTAAAAAGGAGTGAAGAAAATGTGAAATTTTCTACTAGTCTAGATTTTGCATGCTAAGTGATAAATGGAAAGTGTCCATGAGAATGTGACTCACAAGCATAATTTCTAAATGCTGCATATGAAAAACATTTGTTGACAGTCCAATGAGTATGAAAAATATTTAACAAGATAAGAACTTGCTTAGTTCAAGTTACTAGAACAACCAGGA